>LN483371.1:353577-394207 GCA_900002565.1 Culicoides sonorensis
TTCAATTAAATTAAAATTCCTGTTATAATAAATTTCATGGACGGACCCCAAAATCCTCTGAAAATTCCATTTTATCCAGCTTACACTCTAGAAAGACGTAACGATGATCTTAATGTATTTTGGTTTGAACGTGGCTTTTCCCAAGTCACATATGGACCTCAGCCGGAACGTGGTCGAAATGCATGTGTCCTAATTGCCCTGTTAACGGCATCAAAAATTGCCCTGAAAAAGAATTTGAAAATCGGGAAAATGAATGAATTGAATCCACATTTGATTCAATGTTTTGCTGAAGGAATTTTGGAAGGCATTCATGAGTATTCTCAGTTTAAGGAGAGAAATAATTTATCAACCAGTATGAATTTGACGATACCTGAAGCATATAAGGGCTTAAAGGGCAAAGCGGTGAATATTCATGAATGGGTAACTGATTTTTTTTATATTAAATTTCTAATTAATTTTCCAAATCAAACAGAAATCATATCTGTATGCGGTGAAAATGGAGGAAAATCTACATAATTTAATATTAGAAGGACTTCACGCGTGGCGTCATAAGAGCTTGGCGAGGAAACATTTCCTTTTTATCATATTGATTGCTGACTCGCGTGCTGTCCTGAATGTCATTGATGAAATTGAAGATTCAGTAAGCATTCAATTATATTTTGATCAAATTTCAATTTTTCTTTCATTTAGATAACATTTTTTGATTCCCATCCTCATGCTTCGACCCATGGAGCTTGCATTGCAAGTGCTTACCTTTCAGACATCAAACCCTACTGTAAATGGATTTGCAAGCTTTTTCAAAGTCTGTACAATTCGACACCAACTTGTTTTGAGCTCTCATATTTTCAAGTTAAACAACGATGAATTATTTTCATTCAAAATAAAATTTATATTAAATTTCAACCGTCTTTTAATTCAAATCACATGTTAGTTTGAATTTTGATCATCAGATGACAGTTTGAGCAAATACACGGCCCGGATCAGAAAATTTAATGTAAATTCGTCTTATTTTTCATTAAATTTTCTTAAATTACGATTATTTTCTGGACCTGAAAGTGTATTAAAGTTGAATTTACATTAAAAGACATTCAATATTTGCATTTACCTTGAGAATTAAATAAAATCACGTAAGTATTATGAAATTAATTGAATCCTGGATTCAACAAAGCATGTTTTGATATGAAAAGGAATCAATTTTATTTTTAATTTCAATTTCAGGTACAGAAATGGAAGAATACGCACGAGAACCATGTCCATACCGGATTGTAGATGATTGTGGTGGTGCCTTTGCAATGGGCTGCATTGGAGGCGGAGTGTTTCAAGCAATCAAAGGATTTCGTAATGCACCTTCTGGCTTCGGTAGACGAATGGTAAAATGAAAACAAGTCACGTTGTGAAAACATTCATTTAAATTTTATATAATTTTGTTTGCATAGCTTGGCAGTTTAACGGCAATCAAAGCTCGGGCTCCAATAATCGGTGGAAATTTCGCTGTCTGGGGTGGAATGTTCAGTACAATTGATTGCACCTTAGTTCACTTGCGCAAAAAAGAAGATCCATGGAATTCGATTATTAGTGGGGCAGCAACAGGAGGTATTTTGGCAGCGAGAAATGGAGTTGGAATGATGGCTGGTAGTGCGTTAGTCGGAGGTGTTTTATTGGCATTGATCGAAGGTGTTGGAATTTTATTCACAAGATTGTCAGCAGACCAATTTAGAAATCCAGCACCTCCAAATGATCCATCAGCTGTGTTAGATGACCCAACAGTTGCATCAAGTTCTGGGAGTTTTCAATAGGATTTTAAAGTAGTAGAGATATCTGGCATTTATACAAAAAAAGAAATATTAAGGAATTATTTTAATATAAAAAATAAAATGATGAAGAATTTATCATATTTTCACATATTTTTTGTAGTTTTTCTTTAATTTAATCACTCCTGTGTCTCTAATAATAATTTTAATAATATTTTAAATTTTACAATGAACATGAAAATGTTTACCTCTAAAATGGTTATAATTTGATATTGAATTTATATACAAGTTCTGAACTCTGATATTTTTTTCCTTTAATTTGTCTTTAAAAATATTATTTCTTTATTTATTTTTTTTTTTACTAATGTATAAATTTACATATATGCTGCAAATTTGCCTTTGCCTTGAATTTCATTGCTTTGTAACAAGATTTTCACTTAATTTTTATTGTTTGTGGTGAGAAATTACAGAGAGAAAATCATTTTAAAACTGATTAGACTAATTAAAATTCATTTTAAATTAAGAAAATAAATTTAAAAGAATATATTCTAGATTGAAAAATTTCAATAAGAGCGTTGAACGTAGAGAAAGCTTGAGTGACGAAGGCTAAAATCATGTTTTTTTTTAACCGTAGTACATATTCGGATAATGTGAGTGGCTAAATTGTGCTGGTCCTTCTTTAGGATCTGTCGGTCGGGTATTCCAGGCATATTGTTGTTTACACCAATCAACAAAATCATCAATCAAAACTGGCCAAGCTCCTTCGGCATCATAATTTGTCATATGATCATCAATGTGCTGAGCAAAATCCAACAATAAATTCCATGTATCTTTTGGAATAGATCTTTTGTGATTTTCCTGTTATTGGAAATTCATTTAGAATTTGAAATTAAATTTGCTTGAATTTTACTTACAGTTAAAAATCGACACCAATCTTCGAGAAATTTGAATCGATCAGCTAAGACAATACGCCAATAAGCAATTGCCATTTCCAAATCGAGTCCTTTTTGACCCTGTTCCTTTGCATAGTTGAATGTGAAATGATAAAAATCCTTGAATTTTGCCTGATCTTTCAACTCATTATCTAATATATGTAATTTTTCCTTTAACTTTTCTATGCTATCTACGCCTAATTCTTGAAATCCCCGAATAAATTCCTCATGACTGAACTCACATTGCGCTTCAGCTCGGAATTTCCAAGCAATTATCAAAACTAATCTCGATTCAGGTGAAAGTTCCAAATCTCGAAGAAATTTCATCACACCATCTGCATTTATTTTACCATGATCAGCTGGATCACGATATCTCGTATATAATTGTTCCACCTTCCTTTTGTCCAATTCTCTGTAATATATGTCTGGATTTTGGAAATAATTATCACAAGCGATCTCTAATTTCCAATCATTGTTGGAGAGGCAATAGATTGCTGTCTGTTCCCCCGTATTTGTGAGTTGGATAAACTTTTTCACTTTATCTTTTTGATTTACCTTCAACTTGTTCTGTAAAAGAAAATTCATTGAAAAAAAATCGATTTTACAAATATTGAAGCAACAAAGAGATACAAAAAAAAATTAAACAACATATACATCGAAACCCAGAAATAATATCAAAAAAAAAATTTGGCAATGTTTGAGTCAGATGTTAAATTTGCTATGTAAGCTATAGTTCATACGATTTTGTACATATACAGGGTACTATTTTCAAGGAGAAAGGTTTGAGTGAAAATAAAAAAAATAATTTCGCAGTAGTGACTCAAAAATTTTCTCTTAATTTATTTTTTAACAGTCATGTGAAGGTTTAGGATATATTTTTTAAGTTTCTTTAGGTAAACAGGATAAAACTTACCATTTTGTAGTTTTATTTTCCAAAATACATCAATTTTATTGGGTAGTTTATAGTGAAAATAACAAAAATTACAGAGTGTGTTTGGTTTGGACTTGGAAAAGTGTGTTGTGACGTTTAAATGACAGTACAAGTGAACTTGAACATGAACGAAATTTTCAAATCTGTTACAAAAACCGTTAGGTTTTGATTTTCCTGAATTTAGGCATAAAAAAATCTGAAATTAATCAAAAATGATCAATGAAATTCTTTTTCAAATTTTAATTTAGTATTAAAGTTTATTTTTGTCATAAAAAAGGAGCGGTCAGTCAAATGCCCTAAAAATCAGGAAAAATGTTATCAGCTTGCAGTCTTGAACTCATGTCAGGACTGGCAAGAATTTGAATGAGGTGACCGCTGTTACTCGGATTATTATTTAAGAGATTATCAAAATTTTCCCTAATTTTTATGTATTTTAATTCTCAAATTTCAATGAAAACTGAACCGGGAAAAGTAACTGTCATTTATTGTTTTCAAAATCTCCCACCTCGCAAAATTCATGGTTGCGTTTCAATTTCAATGTAGCATGTTCATAATTTTTTGTCCGTCACTTCAAACTGGGTAAAAAATTTAATCGCGAAAATGACTTTTTGATAGAGCGAAAAAATTTTATTCTAATTTTAAAATTAATTTCATACAGGATACTCGCAGAAATTAAAACAAATAAGTAGTTTGTATCGTAATTGATAGTGTAACGGTCAAAATTGTGATAAGAGCATGTAAATTTAGAGAAGGATAAACAATCAGCGATTAAAAAACATTTTTTTACACCAAAAAAATTCACAGAAATAATTTCATTCGTAAAAAAAAGTTATAATTTGATACAAATATTTCCCAAGGCAAATATCATCAACTCAAGTGTTTTTTTCAGTTTGAGGAAAAGTGAAAATTAATTTTAAAAATCACCTCAAATAAATCGAATAATTGTTCAAGTGAAAGCAAATTACCTTGAAGAGTTTTTTTACATGGTTTTTATTATAGCTAAATGTTTGAGAGAATTTCACAAAAAAATTCCTTTACATTAAAAATAGCAAAAAATTGTTACACAGATGCATATAATAGTGTTGTGTTTCCTGTATAATAAATAATCGTCATAATAATAATTATTTTTTGTAATGAACGAGCAATTTTTAAGCAGAATATAAAAATTTATCATCATAAAATAGGGGATTTCACTCCTATTCCGTCATTTTGCTATGAATTTGCTGTGAAGCATGGTGATGAGATTAAAAGTTAATTGAATCAAGCCAAGTGGAGAGCTTCTGCTATATATTTTGCGTATTTTCTCATCATCACAAAGATATTCTACAAAAAATAATAATTTGAGTGGTGTTGTTTTTTTTAAATAACAAAAACAAAAAAATTATAAATAAACAAAAGTTCAATGTTCAAATTAATTAAAAAACATTAAAAATTCACAACAAAGATGAAGCATCTGCTAGAATTGAGTCTCATTTTAAGCAGCTGCTACGTTGGAATGGTGTTCTCCTTGCCAGTCAAATCATTTATTATAGGTAATTCTGTTTTTTTGCATTATATTTTGATGTGCATTTCATTTCATTCGACTTTTATTGTACTATTAAAATAAAAAAATACAATTTTATATATATTTTTCATGTACACATTCATTGCAACGGTATGTGATTTGTGAATTGTATGAATGAAGTGAGTCATTGAATCAATAATTTTTCCTCCTTTTCGTCTACTTTTGTGTAGATAATGTGTGTGTGTGAGTGTACAATTGCGATATTCGTTTAAATAACCGTATGTTTCATAAAAAGAGGTGTTGTTTGCCTTAAAATACCTTCACATTACATTATTTTGCATTTGATCTGTTGACTTTATAAATGAAAATCATTTTTAATAAAAAATAAAAATTCCAAAGATAGTTGCGGTTACTTCTCCTACACATGCTAGAATCTCCTTGTTAATTTATTTTTATGATTCGATATTATTTCATTACATTTTTTATGAAAATTGATTATTACACTGCAAGTTGAAGATACACCGTAACTTGGTGACTTGCTACTCATTTTCATCTTACAGTGTTGAGAGCATCTCAATTTGGGTTAATGAATGTATTTTATTTTCTTATCAATTAATATTGAAAAAAAATATTTCATTCATTAACAAACATTTGCGTAAAAATCACGTTTATCACGTATAACGAGTGAATTTTAACATGGCTTTGTCACGATCTTTCATTTTTGATTAAATTCAAATTAATTTCACTTTTAACGACTGATTGCACAATTCATCTACATTTCAAATGAGTGTTCGAGATTAAAATTCATTGATTTTTAATTTTATTTTTTTAGTGGGGTCCTTACATCACCAATGGCCCCACCTCGGTCTGTGTCATGGTCCCTTCATAGTCTCAATTTCAATTATTTTAATCATACTTGACCCATCCTAGTCACCCACAACTCAAATCAACTGGACTTAAATATTCATGATGTTACTAAATATAAATAATAAAAATAACAAAATGTTTTTGTATCATGCAATCAACACAAAAATTAAAATAAATATCATAATCATATTGTTATGCTTATAACTGATATAATAATACCTGCTGACACCATCTCACTTACAAGTAAAAAAAAAATAAATTTATATAAATTAAAATTAATTTGCAAAAGGATGATCATAAAAAAAAATTTACTTATCCAGACAAACTTAGATAAGATCGAGTTACTGTAATAGAAGTAAATTTTTTTTATTTTTTATTGAAGTAAGCGAATAAATAAATAATAATAAAAAAAAACGTTGTTTCATATCAACCGTTGTTATCAAATAACGCACATTAAACATTTTTATATCTGTACTTTTTTTGTGAATGAACTAAATATTGAATTATCGTGAATTGATTTGTTTTTTTTATGGTTCAAGCATTTTTTTATGTATGATTTTATTTATTAACCCATTAAGGCAAACACCCAACTTTCGACTATCGATTTTAGATCCTTTTCAGAAAATGCATGTTAATTTTTATTATAGGGTATTTCGACGGTTTGCAGTCACTTTGCCAAAAATTGAATCAGAATCATTAAAATTCAAAAAATATATATTTTGAAGCGATAATTCTGTACGTAACTCTATAGGAATCATACGTATTATTATAAGCTTTTTCTGTAAATTTTTAAACTATTATTTGATCGATTATCATCCATCATCTCCACCCAATTTTCCATCAGTCTCCGAAACTCAACTATACATCAAGCAACTCAAACGATACAAAGCACCAGGAACGAACAAAGTTCACAACTACCTTTTGAAGAATTTACTCATTCAAGCCATCATTTAATTAAATTTCATCATTTGTAGCTGCCTAAAACTTGGCTACTTTCCTAATATCTGGAAAATTACTAACGTTTTACCAACTAAAAAACCCAATAAAAATGCATCATAAACCTCAAGCTACAGGCCCATTAGCCTGCTCAGTAGTCGATCAAAGCTACTAGAAAGAGTGATATTATGAAGAATCAATTTACATCTTGAAGAAGCCAACATCATACCTGGCGCACAACACGGATTCTGCCAGTTCAAATCAATCACTCACCAACTATGTAGAGTCACCAATCAGCTAAAATCCTTTATCACTCTAAGAGTCACTAGTGGTCTTTGCAAATCATTGTTTTGACTATTGCAAAAATAACTTTTATAGTGAAAAACCTTCTTTACCCTTAGTTTAGCGACAATTTTTTACCCTTACTTTTAGCTACGTGGTAGAAATTGATCAATAAATGCAAAAACTTGGCCAGTAGCCATGCTCCATTGGACAGTTAATTTGCTAATATTACCATTTTGACCCATGTAAGACCCAAAATTGACTTTGAGCCATGAAGACCCAAAATTGACTTTGACATACTTACAATGTTGCCATGTTCATTTGGAAGAACGTTGCCATACATAATTTTTGTGGTTTTCAATTTTTTGCTTCGTACAAAAATTCAGTGTCTTGTATAAAGTCATAGAAATACGAATCGAATGCTTGTACAAAGACTAAAAAAAAACATAAAAATTAAAAAAAAAAAACGAAAAATATAATAAATTTCTAGGAGGTTCAAAATTTATCAGGAAAAAATAGACCATTGGCATTAAATGGGTTAAATGTTTTTTTTTCATTTAAACGTGGTTTTTACTTGTTTGAATTAGGTTTGAAAACTTTTTTTTCATTGATTTCATTCAAATGTTAAACCATTCAATGATTCTCTTTATTCTCATTAATTGTATGCCATTTGAAATGCGTTGGATCATAAACGAATTGCTTTTGATGTCACTTTAGTGTAACTTAAATTACCTTAAATTTTTAATTAAAATTCAAGCGATTCAGGGATAGTTGTTGTCCCAAGGGTGTCATTTATACAATTTTTATCTGACTTAGGTTGAATTCCATAAAAGTTTTGTGTTAAAATGTCATGAATTTTTAATTTTTATTCCAAATATGTTATGAAATCTCTATGGGATACAATTTTTTGACCTTTACTGTGAATTTAAATGAATCATTACAATTAAAGTATTAGTTTGAAAGTTCTTCCATTCATTTAAACGGAAGTTGCATTCTATTTCATTCCATTTCAGTCTCAATTAGAAAAGTTTTGCTTCGTTATCAGCATTAAGGGGATATGTCATTAACTTTTTATCTTCATACGAGCATATTATTCATCCGAGCATATTCAGATCGACATGTAACCTTGAAATAGTTTGTTATTAAAGTGTAATATCAAGAAATTGATCTACTAAAGTAAAACCGCAAAAGTTGTTGTGTTTCAATGAGAATATTATTAACTTGATTTTGATGGGAATTTCATTTAATTTTAACTTCAAGCTATAATTTTCTTTAATCCAATTTTTTATTTATAATTTAATTTAATTTAATTTCAGCTGAACGTAGTGTCGTCGTTCTTGGACTCATATCATGTATAAGTATTGGCGCCTTAGTAGGTGCATGCCTATTTTGTAAACGAAGGAAACGCAAATTTGAGGTGAGTCTACCTGTAGCTTGTTTTCAATATAGAAATATATTGATGGAAAACCATCCCATAATTTAATATCCTGTCTGATTTTATGTTACAATGACCTAAATTTTATTATACATTGAAACTTATACTTTCCCTCTTTTCTTTTTCTATGCTGTCCTAAATTCGAAAAACCAAAAAAAAATTAATATTGAATAGCTTAACAATGTAAAGGACATAGAGGTGAATTTTATTCTTAAATTTCATTAACAACTCATTTTAATTAGAAACTAGTGTCAATATTTGACTTGTATCATGCTTGATTTTCATTACAATTTTTTTTTCATATCGCAGAAATTTGAGAATGAATCACAATCACCTACGGAACAGACTGCCGTAGTTCCTAACACATCATATCCCATTTTCCGTGCACTCAATACATCATCGCCTGAAATTAGTAGAGTTCAACCAGCAGTTATTGTGGCCCAAACGCCAACTAATGTACGTAATTAATGCTATTTTTAGTTTCCTAGTCTCACTCTCTATAGTTGCGCTTGTATGATAATAAAATGTATGCTAATCACGTAACTATATTGAGTACCTTCTTATATACTAGACTAGATTTAATTATCATGATGCCAAAAAGAAAAAAATAAAATATGTTTATCTAATTTAAACTCTAATACTATTTCTCTGTTATTCTAATTATTTTAGCGCTCTAGTGACAATCTATTAGACAGCAATAACGGTGACAATGATAATAATAATGGGATTATATCACAAGCTGATATGGAAAATATTGAAAATAATAATGCCATTGATTATATACCGGCTATTGCAGTACATCAGCTACGTCAACATCACAGTCATGGCACCGAGTTGATATTAGAAAATGAAATGCGATTGACATCGTCAACGGCTCCACCAATTCAACAACAAATATCTTTTGATTGTCAATCGCCACCCGAACAATTAACATCACAAAATATAACAATAAGTGGTACAGACACAAATTTAATGCAACCAAATACAACTGAAACGTCACCCGAAGAATGTTCATTAACGTCTGTTTCCATTTTAATGCCAACTGATGAGAATCTCATTGATACATTCGATGATCTTAACTTTAATCTGAAAAATAATGCGTCAAAGGAGGAAATTGAGGATTTCATGTTGCGAAATAAAGTTGAGATTACATGTGAAAAAAATCCATTTAATAAATATTTGATTAAACATCAAATTTCTGATGACACCACATCAGTGTCGAGTCTCACAAGTGGTTCAAGTCCCGAAATTAACAGTGTTGAGGAAGCTTTAAGAGCATTAGATTTTGCACTTGAAGGTGAAGATGTCTCACCTGAAGAACCACCAAATTGTGTGGATTACAGTCCAGATGAACTCCTCAATGTGATTGTTCAAGAAATTAAAAACGAATGTCTTGAAGTTTCAAATCAAGTTGATGCCGCATTCAACAAAGAACTTGTAAGAACTGAAGCTCAACACTTAGTGGATGACGTTCTTGGTAAAGCTCAACAATTATATGAAGTATTAACGTCACACAAAACCATGGACGTTCCATTACAAACAGAGACTACACCAGAAACTGAACAAAAAGACGAATTTAAATTTCCGAAACCAGTATCAACAGCTCCAGTACTCAAATCTCAACTTACAATTGAAAATGACGATGATCCATTTGCATCTTTTTCTAGTCAGATACTTGACTGTACAAGTACCCCTGCAATTGGTAAGAAAACATCGCATCGTGATGGTCAAGGTGATTCAAATCCAGTGGTGCAAAAACTGAATTTTGGCGATGAAAGTTCTCCCAATGACTGTACATTTGATATTTCAAAGCAACAACAACAAGAGATAATCGCAAATGCAACATTTGAAGTGCCAAAGAAGCAAGAAAGTCCTCCATTGATTAAGGTCGATAAAGATATTGATGCAAATTCAGATGAACTGCAGCCCACAATTACGCCTGTTAATACGCCAAATGAGTTAAATTTCCCCACAGAAACATGGAATAAAATTGTAGCAAAAAATCTTATGAAAAACTTGCCGGCTGATGCTGATCTTGATTTAGTGCCTACCAATATGGGTTTTGACAGGACTTTTGATAAAACATTTGATAAAACTTTCGATAAAGCAGAAAACCAAGAATTACTTTTAAATGAATGTACTGACACAGTTGGTGGTGGCTGGTTCCTTCATCCACAAATACCAAAGTATAATGATCTCGAAATAGCACAAAATAATGACACATTTGATGCAGCAACTGACGAAAATGAAAATGATGGTGATATACGTGATAAGAGTATTGAAGCATTGAGACTTCACTTAGCTGCTACTTTAGGACTTGGAGGTCCTAGTTTTGCAAGTTCTGGTGCAGCACAAGAACATTCGGATGACGATGATGACTTGAGTGGACCGATTGAAAGGTAAAAATACCAAAACTTATTGATATTTTTTAAAATTCGATCCTAAACGTTTTAATTTAATATTTCAGAACCAGTGATCACTTTGGCATTAAATACGGTGACGTTGAGGAAGCAACAAATATTCCAGTTGAAGCTACTCCAATCATAAATAAAACAGAAATCGTCCTTAATTACAATAAACGAAGCCTATCTCCAATAATGGAAGAAAACGAGGATGAGAGTACATGCAAAACATTTGTATGTAATAATGAAACTCAACGTCTTGATAGTACAAGTACCGGCCTCATCGAATCCGAAGCAATAATGGGAGTGACAAAAACGTTGATGGCCTCAAATGATACATTGTACAATTTTGAGGATCCGTTGAATGATGAAAATATATTTTCACCACGGGCGCAATCCCAAAACGAGATGCGATCAAATATGGATCTGAACGATGTGCCATTTGCCATTAAATACCCACTTGAGCCACTTCCATTGAATGTTGAAAGTAATTTAATTCAATCGATAGACTTAGATAAGACACCAACCGGTCCACAAAGACCATTTGATCTTCCACTACAACTTGATCGCATGGAAGTCAATGATGTTTTATCGCCAGATCAAGAACCAGATTTAACATACACGGTAGATGAAAAGACTTGTGTTACAGTGAAGCATAACAGCATGAAATTGAGTAGAGGTGAAAATGATGAAGAACGTATTTCGGAAATTTCTGAACCTGATCTCGTTTCGACCTCATCGGCACATGATAAATTCCAAAAAACAGAAGATGATGATGATTTGACATCGATTGAGGAAGATCTACCCGAGGAAATGTATCGACCATGTGAAAATGTTGCTGAAACTGTCATTCTTCCAGATGAATCTGACACATCGTCCTCGTCAGACTCATGTCCGTCAACTAGTTCCGATACAACACCAAAACAACAAGATAGTCCATTACAGTTAGATGACGTTAATAAAAAAGATGATGAACCACCAACACAATCATCCTCTGATACACAAGCCATCATTGTCGATAGTAGTCAGTCAAATAGTAGTTTCGGGTCAAATAATCATTCACCTTCAAATTTCCAGCCATACCAAAATGAAAACATCAATTTCCTTAACAATGAGATCAAGTATTCGTCTGACCCTAAAATGAAATCTCAACAACAACAAAATACCAGTGTAAATTCTTCGACAGTTATTGTTAAAACTATTTCAAAGGCAATGGTCACTGCTGACATTAATAATGGGAATGGTGCCAACGACAGTGATTATTGGAATATTTGTGACAAAATCAATCAAGAAAATACAACAACAACAACAACAACGAGTGCTGTTACCGTTAATAATAAGGAAAAAGTGAGCAAATAATTTTTTCATTCAATTTTCTTTTTTTTTTGTTTTAAAAAAAATGTAAAATTTAAAAACAACACACTTTTAATGACACACATTGTACAGTTAACTTTTTTTTGTATTTAATTAATCATCATATTAATGTAAATTTTGCTTTAAACCAATTTTTGTGTATATAATTTAAATTATTATTAAAAAGATACTTTTAAATGTATGATTTCATGCTTTTGTTTTGCTTTTTTTTATTATATGAATAATTTAAAGTGCACTTTTCACTTTTTCCTTTCAAATGAGTGTGAAGTTTGGACTAGCACGATGAAAATTTCATATAAAATGAAAATTTTTTGTACTTTTTTTCAATGTCACTTCACACTCATTTAGAAAAATAAAATATTTTAACTTATATTGAGGGCTTCACACTCACACACACACATTAGCACTTTTTTTTGAGTTGAAAGCATTACACATCACACTTAAAACAATTTTTGCTTGGCTTTTTATCCCCCTCCTATCATAACACTCACATAATTTTGCTATTGTGGTAACTTTTACCTTTCCCTTTGTGCCATGTAATTCTAGTCGACATCATCTGCCCTTGACAGCATCAATTTATTACTAAACAAACACCGTGAAAACAATTACGTTATACACGAAATTGATTTTGAGAGCATTGGTGAAGGGCCATTAATTGGCATGAGCTTATCTGGTGAAGAGGATCCATGGGTAATTATCACATTACACATCAATAGAATTGTTTTACTCATATTTTTATTATCAATGTGATAATTAATGCTAATTTTGAATATTTATCACTGTTTAGGTTGCCACAGATATTCGTGTAGCTGCTCCATGTCAAGATATCATGTCAACTTCATTTCAATCTAACGAATGGGAGAGTGAGGAAGAGGATTCGAGTAATAGTAGTGAGGAGTTTATGTATATGTATGTGAGGAACAAAGAAGCTGCCGAAGTTCCCGGTATGACTGAAATTAAATTGTCAAATGGACATGAAGCGATTGTTGAAGAGAAAATGACGATTGAAGAGGAAATTAAACAAAAGATGCCAAATGAAAGTGAAGACACAAAAGTTGTTGCTAAGGAAGAGGTTTTATGGTCCCCACATCGAGATCAAATTCCTGTTATTTTGGATCCAGGTAAAAACTTAAAGCATCATTCATTTAAATTTTTTCACAATTTATTTTTATGTTCACAGACAATGAGAGTAAAGCTGAAAGTGAGCCAAATTCCGATTCAGAACAAGACGAAGGGGAATTCGTACCGTCCAGTTGGGATTCCATGGCATTACCAGCACGATCTGCATTGAAATCTCCTGATAAAATTCTCGATGAAGAGGTAAAATATTCATGTCATTTACAAATTTAACGTTAATCACATTCTAATTTTTTAAATTTTCTCTTTCATTACAGCCAAAGAAACGTCGTAATGTCGCCTTTAAAGTACAAAGATACCATTCAGTGTATGAGTATCCAAAAGAAGTCATTGAATTATCACCGGCTTACAGTGAGCCCCAATTATGGAAACAGAGTTTTGATAATTTCATGGAAGATCAACGTCGTCAACCGCCCACACCCCAACAACCTGATGATGACCTTGATCTTGTAATAGCTGACAATATCGGTGCAAGTAACGGTTTTACCGTTTCATGTTCAACACGTCCATTTCACTGTAATCAATTTAATCACACGCAATGCAATACCTGGCCCGGTGATCAAAATGACTTTTCATGGTCACAAATTGAAGATTTGCAGAATGATGTAACGGCAAATGATGATAGTAAAATGTTCCAAGGAAGTAGTTTCATTGAATGGCCTAAACACTTGACTGAAGACAGCTGTGCTGGTTCATTGGACAGCAGTGATAGACCGGATAGTGGTGTTGGCGAATCTGTTGAATTTGGAAATCCCGAATCTTTATCACTTGGAGCAATGCGACATGCAAAGGATATGCTAAAATTACCACTAAGTACGATAAATATAACACCAAATAGTATAATTGTAACAGAAACAGATGAGACCGGGCATGAAATTGATGTAATGGATCACGAAGAAATTTCTGATGACTTAAATTATGTTAAAATCACAAATACCACGACTGAGCTTGAAAATGACGAGGAAAAAGAGGGGACAGCAGATAATGATACAATTTTACCAACACCGTCTTGTACAGGCTCAATGGATTCTCTTAGTTCGAGCAATTCAAGTATGAGTGGCTCTGAAAATAATCGATCTTCAAAGGGACATGAAACGATCAGCACGATCCGGAGAGTTGATAAAAATAACAAAAATTCAGATATAACTGTGTTAAATGGTGAAACTGCAACAAAACAAAGACAATTAGATGGAAAACTGGGACGACATCTTTCAGCTCGATTGAGTGATAGTACGGACGAAGATTCAGGCATTGAAAATTTAACGCGTATTAGTAAATAAATTGAATTCAGCTTTCAGTTTTATAATTTTTGTGATATTTTCGATAATGAAAGATTTCCTTTTTTTTCTTTAAGTCTATTAATCTCATAATTTTAACATTGTAGGGTAGTGTAGGAAAAAAATGTGATAAAAATAATTCACTTTGACCAAATATGAATAAATAGACCTTTGATAAGATCTTTCAATTCATTTTTTCACCTTTTTATCACATTGAAATTTCTTCTAGAAAAAAAACGAATTTAATTCAAATTCCTCTTTAACTACTAAAATGTATTGTATAAGTGAATCATTTAACAACCACCGATTATTCATTTGATTTGAAAATTCTCTTTAATTTGATATTATTGAAAAAAAAAAATTATATTGCAATTCAAATAAAAAAAATAACAAAAGCTTTTTATAAAAATCAAGCAAACGTCCAATTTCTTAAAAAATGTCCTGAACTCCATTCAAAACTTAACATTTACAATAAAAAACATTAAAAATAAAATAATTTAAACCTTTGTTAAAAAAAATTTAAATAAAATGAGTATTTGATATTAATTTTAAATTTATAAGTAGAATATTTAGTAAATTGTACCTACTTTAGTGAAAAATAAAACAAAAAATATATTAAATTATATTCAATGAAACATAAAAAAAATAATTATTATTATAACAAAACTATAAACTTTAACTTTTTAATCTTAGCCATTAACATATTTAAACAAAATAATAAAAAAAAAACATATTTAACCCTGAAATAATTAAAAATACATATTAAAATGAGTATTTATGCATCTTATATCTAACAATTTAAATATAAATTTAAAAATAATCATTATTATGGTTTCTTCTCAACAAACATGTAACATGAAACTGTAAAAATTTAAATTTTAACCACAACTCGAATTTGAAAATTTTATTTATGCTTTTATTTTACTGCACAAAACGAAACACGACTGAGATATCTGATTGAATACGATAAAAAAATGAGGTTTGAATTTCAAGTAAAAAAAAATTTAATATTTGTATGATTTAAATATAATTTTAATTATTATCTGTGTCGTTAATGTGATTTGTTTAATTAATATTAAAGTTTTTCATGATAATTGTAATGAAAATTTAATTTTAAGAAATGAAAGAAAATTTGATGTGTTTCTTCTGCCAAAGATTCATTCTAAGAAAAAACTAAATTACGAAATTTTGCACGATCACGATTTCAATTCATAATTGAAAAAAATTATTTGAATACAAAATCGAATGATTATAATGATTGAGTTATAACAAAAATTCTTGTAGGAAATGTAACAATGAATGTCAACATTTAAATTTATAAAATTAAATGAAACAAATTAAAATATTTTTAGTGAATGAAAATTACATAAAAAAGAATTAGTTAATATTTAGATATAGAACATATATGAAAATTAATAAATACAGTTCATAACATATGAAATTTTAAATTTGCCTTGTTTTATTTTTAATATTTTACTTACTTTACTTTACGCCTTGTCTTTCCTCAATTGAATCAGACTGTCCTCAGGTTCAGGGAAGGCGATTTACAAATTTTAAGGAAGTATATCGTTGGATTACAATTTTTCTAGTTCCCACAGGTCAATAATTTGTGCCTCATTCGCCTTCTATTGCCCTTGAACCTTCAAATAGGACATTTTCAGTAATAGTATCGACAGAGGAGACCATGGAGGATTGTGTCAACTTAACGTTGTCAGTACCTTCTACCCTGTCATCAATATTTTCTCCTGAGTCAGGTCTTGTCGTTGTACCTTGCATTAGATCTGTATAAAGACCTTTATGCGCGTCCACGTCCATTGGGCTATTGGCTTCAGAATTGGTGCCCTCTTGCAGGCATGGTCGATCACTTATAGTTTTAGCAAAGTGCTGGTTTAGAGTTGGCCTTTGGTTTTTCTTGTTGTTTGCAATCCACTCCCGGCTACCCCCGACCATCAAGCTTCGGGGTAATTACTGCATGAGTTCCCCCTGGTGTTCATGAGGCTCCGTTCACTACTGACTCTGTACAGCCATTCAGCCAACGGCAAGGATTGTGCATCACAGCCAACCGAAGTAAACTGAAGTACACATGCATAACACCTTGGCTTACACATCACCTTAACAATTAGCCTACTAGTCATCAGTTGGTGTCCTGAGCTAGCTTTTCCCACCCTTAAACAACTTGGAGGTATGTTAAAGGATGATTGAAATCTTTTTACAAGTTTCTAGAGAAATAATGTGCACTATGCTAGTAAGAAGACCAACTCCATTTAAGGGCCGGTTTACTATTATATACTGAGGAGCCCTAAATACGATTGAGTATCGTAAAGACACCTCTAGCTTTTTTTATCCTGGTTTGCACATCCTTTGCTGCACTACCATCGTATCACGTATACGCTCATCTGACTGCCTAGATAAATGAATTCGTCTACTAAGTAGTTCAAATAGTCCAAAATAAGTGTGTTTAAAGTTAAACGGTCCTCGTCATTCCCATTTCAATTTCATTCAAATTTCTGCTGAATCGCTGAATGAATCGTTACTTGAATGCAATCCATTCACACACACACACACACATCTGACGTCATTTTTTCGTTTTTCCCTATATCACATCATTCGTAAATACAATAATAATACTATTTTATTATTATATTTTAAAAACACTCATGGAATCATTTGTATACCGGTTTTCATGTTGCATATGTTTACGATTTTTAGTTTCGTTACAACTGTAGAAGTGTACGGTTGTTCACTTGGACTTGTGATTTTAGTGTATTTTTCATTACTCTTACTATTATTATTATATTTAAAATTAATTTTAAACACATACGTCTAGTTAAGTTTCTTTTCTATAGAAAAAAATACATATAATATTAAAAAAAAAATAAATACAACAACAATACATCAATAAAAAGAATATAAATAAAATAAAATGAAGCATAACATATGATTGTATACCAAAAATAAAATAAAACATCAATTTAAAGCATTATCCATGTCTGTTTAATATTATTTTATTATTATTTCAATTGAAAGTAAAATAAAAAAAAATATGTGAAGATTAAATTGAAAGAAAATATAAAGTTAAAAGAGTGTTCCTTTTAAATTTTGACGAAAAAAAGTGTGACTGTGTGTGCAAAAGTAATCGACCAGTCCAGTAAAAAAAAAAAATTAATAAATAAAAAAAGTGTTAAAATTAAAATGTGTCACACCACAATCTTTTAATATCATAATAAAAAAAAATAATGTTCCAGTTATAACAAATTTCGTTACAAAAAAAAAAAAATAAAATAAAAATGCCGAGTGATTTAGAAATTGAGGAAATACATAATTTGCTCTCACGTCATCGCATCCAAATAGGGAAAGATATTGAGGCACATTTATTGGGTCTCTTAGTCAAGAAAAATGTTCTCACATTGGATGACGAGGAATTTGTTAGTAATGGTCTAACAATTGATGATAAATGTAACAGATTAATTGAGATAATATCTAAAAATGGTTATGATAAATTCCAAGAGTTTTGCTACTCAATTGAAAGTGAATTCACAAAATTAATTACGGATTTAATTAATGATGGATTAAATTGCAGTAAGTTAAATTAAATTTTGTAATAAAAAAATATTAGGAATGATAGTTTAAATTAAATTTTATGTTGAATGAGGATGAGGAAGTTAAAGAAAAAAAACCGTTTTATTGTCTAAACAACAAACACAATTAAATTCACAATTAATTGTTAGTTTTCTTCTCGTTTTTTATTTAGTCTTTTGTTATTTTTTTTATATTTTATATGTGTCTTGCATTTTTTATTATGATTAATATTAAAAAAATAATAATAATAATAAACTTACATGACGACAGTGTTAATTCAGTTTAACCAACTATAAAAGTTCACATCTAACATTCAATGACTGTCAAGAGAGCTTTGTTCTGCTGTTTTATTATTTAACTTTTTTTTTATTTCATTAAAATAAATTTTGCTTTTGTTTCAACTTGAAAAATATAATGAAATTAATGGGATTGAATTTAAAATATGATATTAAGCGCATTTCAATGCAATTTGATAATTCTTACCATAGTCAGGGTAATTAAAGGTGGACCTCCTCTCAAACCGATTAAAGCTCTTTGAAGAATTTTTTTAGAATTAAATACACTGTGAGTTGAAAACTTGCATTTACCTACTCTTTGGCTAATTGATTGTAAACTAACAGCTTAGGAGACTGAATCTCTCGAGTTCGATTCTCTGAGTTGAAAAAGATTGAAAACTTGAAACTGTCTCTATCATTATTTTCTGTTGCTTGAAGTGAGCTGTGAGATGGTAAAAGCATCTGATAATATTCTTTTTAAATTTTCATAATTTTACCAAGAGTCTAATCGCCTGCACTCTTAAAAAAATTTAGTATAAATTCTCGCTTAGTGAACTGTTCACCTTAGTGTCAGATGTTCATTTAAGGTGATCTAAATTTTCATACGATTTCTTGCACAATGTGCTTACTGGATGAGAATGAAAATTGTGATGATTAAGTTGTCAAAGGTATACTGAATTTCCATTTGTGTTTTCTATCTGGGTGCCGGGCATACGTTTACCTTTAAACTCCAAGAGCTGAAACTTCTTTAAAACCTCTTACCATGAATATTTTGAAATTTTTTGATATTTTCCACTTCAAAAAATTAACTCAAGATGGCAACGAAACTCGGTGATTCGGAAAACTGTAAAAAATCATAATTAAATTGTATGAATTCTATGACAATTCCGAAAAAAAACATCGAAAAATTCACTTGAGATCCCTCCATCTGTCAGGCTGTCTAATTGGTAACTCATAAAATCGATGTAATGTAACTCTTTCCATTTTTTAAGGTGAATCCTGTAAGTTCTAACTTTCAACTTATCCTTTAGAAAGACTCAGCACTCCGGTTCTTCAAACGCATTTAATTTAATTCATATATCAAAGCAATTTCTAACATGAGAACAAACTGCTGAGACCTTAGATGTTTTATTATTATTTTAATTTTTTTTCTCTTCGCTAATAATTTTCTATTCTTTTACTTGTATTTTTTTTTTTTGTATGAATAAAATAATAGCAAAAACTAAACAAAACAAAAGTATAACTGCCTAAAACATCGATGATGAGAGTAACAAAACCAAAAAAAAAGAATAATAATTTAATTTAATGTTGTTGTGGCTTCAATAAAAAAAAGAACATATTCTCAATTGAGTTGTGAATAGTTAAATTTGACATAGTACTTGATGAGAGTATGTAATTTACCAGTAAATTTTTGAATGTTTCAAAGATAATTTGCTGTTTTTTATGGTTGTCATACTTTTAAATGTTCTTCTACGTCTTTGAACATTTTTGTATACATTTTGAATATTCAAAGCCTTTTATTCTTAGTACAGTGCGTTCTCGAATTTTTCAAAAATTCAAATTTAATTTTAAAAGAAACTTTGAAGGGCTTTTGAGACTGACTTCGTGTCATTATAAAATGAAGTCTTGATTCAAATGTAGCCCCTTTATAAAGAAGAGTTAATTGAAACTCACTTAAAATTATTTGAAGAACATGGGGAACGACCTGTACTTTTTTAATTAACTGAATCTTCATAAAACGTCTGTTTAACGTTCTCTTCAAAAAAAAAAAATACATTGAAGAACTTTTACCAATTTTATGATCTGTTATTTGTTAGCATCTGGTCAACGTTCTATTGAACAACATTCAATACAGTTCAAATCTAACTTAAAACATTTATGAGTAATATTATTTTTATTTTATTTTAAATAAATTGTTTAATATTTTTTTTCATATTCAACAATGAATTTCGTTCAATAATGATATGAAAAAAAATTATAATTGATTTTTTTTTCTCCTATAAAAATGGAATAAAAATAACATTTAAAATTAGTTTTCATGCTTATAAAAAATTTCCACTTCATAAAATTAAATGAAAAAAATTCAGAACTTCTCAAAATAATGAGCAATTTCCAAGTTAGAACATTAAAGGAAGTTCATGCACGTTCAAATGCTTCATCATTTGCATAATCCTCCCAAATGTGTCATTTTTATGAAATGAACGTATATTTTAGTTATTTTTATGGCCTCATTTACTTTTCTTTTTCTTGTAAAATGTAATTTTTATTTTTCGTTTACCAGAATTTGAGATGTGATTACACTCCATTGTTATGAGAAAAAACATGTGTGTACTTACTTTTGTCTTTTATTAATGTTGTGTTTCTTTTTTTTTGTTCTTTGAACAAGAAAGTTAGTAAAAGACCTCACACATCTGATTCAACTTAAAAATTTGTCATGATATTTGACAGAATTCAAGATGACCATTGAATTTTTTTTAGAAACTAATAAAACAATTTGATTAAAATGAAAGAAGTTGAAGAAGAAATAGAAAAAGAAATGAATAATAGTAATTGTCTAAAGACAAGACGAGAATTAACAACGACAAATGTCAACAATAATCAACATTCCTAATTATCTTTAATTTTTTGCTTTATCTATAAATTCTTTCATTCACTTCCTCTTAATTCTATGTTGAATTTAATGACAAAGTATGTGCAGGAATAGTCAAGTAATTGTGGATAATTTTGTGTGATAACGGAACAAAGTGAACACAGGAGACTTAAATAAATACCCATTGGGTATAATCAGAGTCTTATCATGAAATCTTTGAATGAAATCTATCATTAACAGTGAATTTTTTGTATGAAAATCATATTCAAAGTACACATTAAACATAATTTTCCTGTTTAACAAAGCTTGGTCAATGCAAAGACCGATTTCCATTGAAATTCCTCTTAACTTTTGATTGAGTGTGAATCCAACAGGAAATTATTAATTACCGAACTCACATACCTTGTCAATACTTAAATCTATGAACAATGTTGTTTTCTTGAAAACATGTTCTTTGTAGAAACCTGTACAAACATATGAAATTTCGAAAGAGAGAAAGACTTACATGCTCAATTAGCCACACATATGCATTTGATGCATTTAAACATAAATATTTAAAGACATGTCTGCACCTTATACTATAAAATTTTAATGTATACGAAAATTATAAACAATATTTCTTCATTTAGATTTAAAATGTATTTAAAAATTTTTCATTTAATATTAAAATTCATTCAAAATCGAAGAAAATTACATACAAACAATCAATTATCTTCTTATTAAATGAGCAATCAATTTTCTACAATGTTTATCTTTGGCTTTAGAGGCATACATGGTTGAAATTAAATACTACAATTTATTATTATATATTCGTGCACTGTACATTGAAAATGGAACGGAAATCTACCTTAGGTTTGAGTGAGATTATCTACGTAATAGAGGTACAATCAGATATTCCTGACCCAAAACCTTGTTTACTATGGAGGATTATTTGAATCGAATTGAGTTAAAAATGGAAAGAATCGGTATCAATGCAGATCAAATCAGATTTCTAGGGCGGCTGATGAACCTGCACAGGCACACAGGCCATCAACCGAGCCTATTGTGAATACTCGTTATCATCATCAGAGAGCCTTAGGTTTAATCCTTTCATCCCAGACAGTTGCCACCTTTATCTAGTCTTTAACTCAAATTGAATCACGGTAAATTTTCAACTTGTAGTGTATAAAAGTATTTAAATATGAATTTAAATTATCAGATTATTAGGAATAGTTAGTCGTGCTTCTTAATTGAATGAACGTCTATACATTGAAAATAAAACTTGTCTAGTAATTTTTTTATTTGAAATTTTAAGACTTAAATGATCATTTATCTGGTTATTGAAGATTTTGAATGTATTTTGATTTCGTGAGAAAATTTTATGGGCTTCAAGTTGGTTCGAATTTGAAAAACTCTTAAATTTTGTTTTATGATAAGGTAGTGTCTTGTTTATTTTATAATAGGGATTTTTTTATTTGAGAAATTTAAATCACGTGATTAATCTGTCTGAGAACGAGCTTCAGCTCAAAACTGCCATTAAGTACATGCTACACGAAAGTAAAAGTAGTATATTTCCATATCTTAAGCTCATAGTGCCATTATCGACTATCATGACGAGTAACCTCTTAGCTCAAAGCCCTTAACGCTTAAGTGAAATTTCTCACACTGTAAGTTTAAAGCACCTCGTAAACCACCCGTACTATATGCATAGACTAAAAGAGTGCTAAAAGAGATAATATTCGAAATGTTTATCCAAATTAACAGAAAATGCGTTAAAAATTACATTCATCAAAGGTCCTGTAGGTGTCAATCAAAGATTTACGTCTACGGGCCAAATCAATTTGTGCTGCGGACCATCTTGAACTTAGAGTTCAGTCCTCTTGTTAATTCTCTCATGCAATGGCATATGAACTTCAAAAAAAAAAATAATAATAAATGATCTGTGATACGAAAGATGCAGATAAAGAGATTTAAAGTTAGAATTTACTTTCGGCTTATTATAATTTTAAAATTAGAAGTTATGGAAGAGATTAAACAAGAATTTTTTTCTTTTCTAAACAAAAAAAAGAGTTGAAACATGCATCTAGACAAATCATTGTATAAACATTCTGGTTTTTAGAGTTAATAATATAATTTAATGAGCATATTAAACTATTTACATAAAATTTTTGTATTTGCACATTTGGCGCCTTATTAAAATAATCTTTAATTTTAATACATGATAATCTTTTAAGTCAATAATTTGTGAACAAGATGTGTGCTGAGAGTAAATTTTAATGTGAATGAATTGAAAAAAAAATATTGATTTTGAATCAAATTAAAAAAAAAATATGATCAAATGTGAAATGTAACGTAAATCCATTAAAAATCGTTTACAATGAAGGCAAAAAAAAGCATATGTCACCGTTTTTGGCACAAATAATGCATTTAATATTAAAAAAAAAATAATAATTATGATGATGAAATGTATGTATAAACAATGCCGTATTATGTTTCTTATCAAATAATGAACATCAAAGCAAAAGAATTTTTTTCTTCCACATTTGTATTTGAACAAATACCGTTTATTCAATCATTTTTTTTATCGCTTTTACGACATCAGTGAAATTTAATACGATTTTCAACGTATTTTATTCCATTATTTATATTTTTTTTTTATTTGTTTGATTAAATACCGTTAATTATGATATAAAATTTACAATGAAGACCAACCCATATTTTTTTTTTTGTAATTAAAGTGCTTTAATTGACAGAATTTTAATAATTCAATATTGAAAGCTTCAAAGCTGAAATTTGTGTTTCAGACACATTGATTTGAGTCATTTTAAATTAAATTTTTGGTCCCTGAATCTACAGACATGGGTAACAATAACAATAAAAGGATCACAATTTGAACTTTCAAATAACTTAGGGGGACGATGAACAATAAATTAATCTGCAAGTAAGGTAACACTGTATCAATATTTATCTAAAATAATAATAATAATTGTAATAACGCAGCCAAGCATTAAATTTTTGGCATATTGTTCTTTTGTTTATCTTATATCTATTCAGGATATTTGCCATTAACATGAATGTCTTTGTGTTGGATGAGAACGCTCATATTTTACTTCACTAATGTATTTTTGACCACAATATTCACTTAATTTTTGATCAATAAATATTTCCTTTTACTGTCTCAGTCAAAATTTGTATGAGAAAGTGATGTTAAATGCATCCTGTGTCCTGTATTTATTTTTCAATTATACATATTTCACTCCAGACAGTCGGAGATGGTTCAATATACAGTTAATTTGATTATTTTTGTCTCGTGCCTTCTGTTATGAATACAGTTTTTTTATTATTTGTTTGTTTTTCATCATCATCATCATCATATCACGATTTTTATGTATGGAGGATGTGAAAAAGTGACAAAAAGTGATATGTAATGAAATAACTTGTTAAAATCATTTTGAAGGAGGAAATTGAACGAAGGTACATTACATTGAATTTGTTCCATTTTAAGCTTAATTTAGAGCAACCCAAATCAAGTGTGAGTTCAGTGAGTTCTTGTGCCTATTGAATAGTATCGATTTCAATCAATCTGAGCCTTGAAAATTAGTTTCGAGGTCATTGAATCAGAAATTCATCCTCAAGACAAAATTTTAATGGTTCCTTTTACCTTTCAATGATACATTGGATGAAATTTCAGTACATAAATCAATGTTTTGGATAAAATATCACAAATTTCATATTGATTTCCTTGCTAACATCGCCATCATTAATATTTGTCAGATATTTCATACAATTCATTCCTTTAAAATTATTTTCCATGTACCAAATGATCAATATGACATATAAATGAAAAATAATTCGGTAATGTCGTCCCTTTGGGATAAGTTTCCATGTTTCATTGTATTCAGCATTAATTTAACATCATTTCATCCTTCTATAAATGCATATTGATGAAATATCCTCAATTTGATGCATTGAACTTCCTTTTTGAGTCTTTTTTTTTACTAAACATACCAAAAACACCTCAGGTCATGACACGTTAACTTTTTCAAAGAATACAAATCCTTCATTTGCTGCACAATCGAATTGTTTGACAATTTTATTAACATTTAAACTGATACATGTTGTTTTTTTTCTTCTTTTTAAAAATGTGTATCAATGTGACAACCCTCGTATTATTATTATTATGATAAAAAAATACAAAAAAAAAAAAACATTATCTTCATTTTTGGCAGTATGCCGATGGCATTAAGGTTTATATTTGTTTTATTTTATTATTATTTTATTCCAAGGTGGCACCACACACACATTGTCATATTAAAAAGGTGCATTTAAGATATGTATTTTTTTGTTGCAAATATATTGAATTTTGTGTCATTTTTATTTGAAAAATAAATCGAAGATCTGTATTGATTTTGAAATCGATTTTTAATGTGAAGGAGTGGTTAATTCATGATTTTGATTAAAATGCATGATTTTTTTATGGCTTTGAACTGATTAAGACATTTCAAGTAAAATTTATTTATTTACTTAACAACTTCCTTTCATTAAAGGAAATAAGCTTCAGTTAACGCATTAGACTCCAAAATTTTCTAAAGTTATTACTATTAAAATAAATAAATTCAGAATAATGTTCAACATAAATTATGAAAAGATTTTTGATAACGATATAATTTTTCTTTATTTTTTTGTTTGGAGGAAAAAAAACAGTATTCCCCTCTTCCCTTATAATAATAAAAAATAATTTTTCCTGTTAAACCACGTTAAATCAACAATAATAACAACAAAAACATCAACAAAATTGCAGAGAAAAAAAAACTGTTTTTTTCCTTCCTAGCTTATTTTAATTCTCTCCCCAAGAATTACAACATTTGTAAGAACTAAACGGTTTTTTTTTTGTGTAAATAAATTTCATAAGAACCATGCGACATTTTCTTTCTTTAAAATGATACGCAATAGTGCGCTCCCCTTTTTTCATATTAATTTGTAAGAATTGAATGCGATATTTAAATGACAATGAGATACATTATCGTATATAGTTTTGTTAGCTCAGCAGATAATTTGAAGGAAGCCAAAGAAAGATTTCCATTGAATAATGTTCCATAAGATCAAAAAAAAAAAAAATAATGTCCCTAGTGACCTCAATTCTTGTTTTTATTTTAATAGTATTGTTTTCCATAAAAATATTATTTTATTTTATTTGAGTACCTTTTTCAAGTCAAGAATGCATTCATGAGATTAAAATAAAAATAAAAGCATCCCATCATGAAAATTAATTCAAATTATTGCAGTAATAATATTAAGAAATTCGTGTATCTTTTAAAAGGGCTTTGGCAAAATTTCAAGTAGAATGACGTTGAGAAACTACAGATATATTAATTCAATTATTATTAAATTTATGGGGAGTGCCATTCTCTGTTTACTTACAAATCTGAAGTGGAATATTCTGTAGTTTTATATTTATATGAGATGTTTAACACATTGATTTAATGTTTGTTTTGAATTTGTAACGGATTATTTGAATAAGACATTAAAATAATAAGAAAATTTTGATGCATTTTTGTTGAGAGTGAAGTTTCCATCAGTTTATCACCCAGGAATTAAGCAGACAAGCTCATTTCACTTCAACGATCATTTAAATCATTCATAAAATTCCTTGAAACGATCAAATTGAAATTCTTCTAGTCAAAACAATTTAAATCATCAAAATTTTTCTCATAAAAATAACATTTGACATGAAATTCCAATCATTTCAACAACAATTTAATAGACAAGCTCTTCAAAATGACTGTAACGAGATTGATGATTTTCATTTATAATCCCACCCAAAAATAAATTGATTTAATTAACTACCAAATTCAATTTTCATTGTAAGTGAACACAATTTAAATTAACAACTTCTATGTTTAACATCATTTTTTTAATAATAATCTCAAATCAAAGAATGTTAATGTGGGTTTCAATAATGAAATTCCTATTAGTTTTTGACATTTACACACACACACACACAGTTACAAAATTTATACATGTATGCATAGAAAAACACAGTACATCTGTCGAGATCAGACATTTTATTATTATTATTATACTTGGTTTGCATCCTTTTTAATGTACCATAACACAAAATTTCTGTACACACGCACGATTGACTGTAAAACTGTAAAAAAAGCCGATTCAAACCAAAAAAAAAATTTTAAGTAATGATATCCTGTTTGTGTTCATGTATTGAATTCTTTTTAAAAATGTATGTTAAAATAAGAAACAAAAATTAAATATGTAGTTCAGGTGAGGTGAGTTGAGGTTATTTTGATTTTATCTAATAATGTGTATTATTATTATAATTCCGACATTCCTTTTACCTTTAATATGTGAGTATCAATTCAAGTTATTTTTTACTTTTATATGTATTTGTGCGTGCCTTACCAGCATTAATATTAATGTCTTTCCATTTTTTCTTACATTTCTATCAGAAGAATCTACTTTAGTTTGTCTACTTTGATAAAAATAAAGATGATTTTGGTATTGAATTGAAATTAATGAAAAATATTTGCAATATTTTTTTTGTTATCAGATGATTAATCATATTGACTTTTGATATGTTAGGGAAAAATGTGTTATGATAGAAAAGTGAATTTCCTTGAGACATGTCCAATATTGAAAACTGTGTATTTTTACATTAAAAAATATTGAGGTTTGTATAAAAAAAAATACAGAGACGTGATTTTTTTAAATTTAACGGTTTTTTAATCAAATTTGGCTTGAAAGCTCTATCACTCTAACTTACTGATGCGCGCCTATCAAATACAAATAAAACCTAGTTGCGAGTAACGAAGTTTTCTTAATGTCTACAAAGTGGCGTTAAATATTCATTTGAATTAAGTACGTTTTTGCAACAAAATGTTTTTTCATTGCATTTTAATTGAATTTCACATGAAAAAGCTCTACGTTACGCTTCTTTGACTTTCTTCTATGTTCTGCTTTTTTTGTACCACATTAAAATTTATTAAGATCAAAATGTACAAGAGTAATCATTCTTCTTCCTTTCATCTTAATTTATATAAAATCTTCAAGATGATGGTGATTACTATCAAGTGATATCATAAGTGCTTAACAAACACTGATTTGATCTTTATTTGCTCCATACAGCGTCTTAACATGTACAATTTTAATCTACTCCAGATTCATAAAAAAAAAATATGAAAGAAAAAACTTGATTAAGATTGAATATGATGACCACAATGGGGAATTACATTTAGCCACACAGAATACAAAAACTGAATACTGTTCACATGAATTTTACAAAGTAAGTCTTTAACTCTCAATTTCCCGTGAGTTTCGTTTTCAAGAAAAAACGAAATAATTTTTTTTACCTTATATGAAATTTATTAAGTTCTAAATGTGATAAAATTCTAAAAATACAAATTTTGAACTCATCGGCATTAAAGGGTTAATACAATAAAATCTTAACTTCCCATGAAATAATTTCTAGTGCAATTTATATCCAATTTTCAAGAAGACATTCAATGAAGAGGAAACAAGACATGATACAAAGGAAGTTAAGTCTTCCCGGATCTCAATTTTTCTCTTTTAAATTCTAATTTAAATTGAAATAATATTGCAATAAATTAATATAATAGAGGCAATTTAAAGCAAAAACAGTACAATCAACTCTATTTCTACTGATTTTATTCTATTTCTTTTACTTTTTAGCATTTAAAATCAAAGAATCAAAAAAAAATGATAAATAAAGAAGATTAACAAGACAATTGTGTGAAACTAATTAAAAATTCAGTTAGTCGCCATAAAATCATTTAAATGATAATTTTTAATGTTCTTCTATGAAATTTTTTTTTCCGAGCAACGAGCACGAGTGATGATACATTTTTAATTGAAACAAGGGAATTAAATAATTAATTAATTTGTATATTTTTTGAAACTAAACTTTTAATTTGATGATTACTGTTTGTAAAGTTTTTACATTTTAACATGAAAAAGTTTTGTTAGTAAAAGTTTTCGTGTAAATTAATTTTGTTTCAATGAAATGGAGTCGAAATCAAATTTCAAGTCTCAATTCATTGAAATCTGATCATAAATGTGAGTGAAGATAGTGCCGCTACATATTTTTTAATTCTACCTCAAATACGAGGCAACCGAAATCCTTAACGAATCGGTAATTTTAAAAATCGTACTTGAAACCCCAAAAAATTGAATTGTAACACAAAAATCAATCAAAAATTTAATAAAACTTACCTTGAAGCTTCAATTACAATAATTTTATGAAAGGCATAAGAAATTCAATCAATTCGATTCCCTTATTTTTGTATCGTCTCACATTATGAAACATCTTTACAAAAAAATGCACCCTTTTTCGTCTTCATCTACTTTAAAAATGAAATGAAATGAAATGAAATTATGAGAACGATTAACGATGTGACAAATGTCGAAGAAGAAGAAGAAAAATCCGAATAGGGAATAAAATTCTTAAATAAATGATTTATTTATGATATTTGTTTGTACGTGATAATTCAAATATAATTTTGAATGATAATGTTTTTTTTTTTAATTTTTTGTTCTAACTCAGTTAACTCTTAAAAGGTTAGTTATGATGATGTTAAGATTTTAAATTACTATGAAATTCTTATTTCTTTCATCATCATGGGATAATTTTACTTTGAAGTGCATTTTTAGTTGTATTTTTCTACATTTTAATGGTGTTAAAGTGGTTTCTCTATCAATGTTCAACATTTTTTTTTACTTTATTTCAATGTTATACAAGTGAATACTAGAAAAAAAATTAATTTTATTCCTCTTTCTATTATTTTTATTTAACATGAAGAATTATGAGAGGAAGTAAAACAAGTTTGACTGATTTAATTAATGAGGATAACGAAAGAAATAAAGAATTATTATGTTGAAGCACGCATTTGCTCACATTATTTATTAATTTGACTTGCTTCAACTCAATTTTATTATTTTTGGAAATAATTTTATGAAAAAATCAAGAATTTGATTCAACATCTCAATTTTCACCTCATCAATTAGAAAAAAAGGTTTACCTTCATCCATTACTTGAACACCAAGAGTGAAAATGAGTGGCCACCTTTTTTTCTTCGGTATTTTTAAGTTAAATATTGAAATTTATTAATTTACATAATCGAATATATCATGTTACAAGACCCCTTTCAATGAAACATTTAAAATAAAATTTATTGATCTAGTAGCTTAAAATCAAAAATAAAATAAAATTCAAGTAAAACATAACGCACACGCTTCATATTTTATCAAAATTCGACACGATAATAAAAGACACAAAAAATTGAATTTATTTTCTTTTTTTTAATATTAATTTTTCATGTTTTCATGTAAACATATGTGGGCATTAATTCATTTTTTTCCTCTTTTTTTCATTTTAATTTAATCATCTCATATTCACTCATAAATTCATTTCTTGTTAAAATCTGATTCAATACACTCAATTTTATGTAAGTCGATTACAATAAAAATACCATATTTTTCATTAAAAGGTCTTTTTATTTGATATTTGATTGATTTAATCAATTAAAACTGCTGAATTAAAAAGAAATATAAATATTTTTTTTTTATAACAAGATGTTTTCTTTCAAAAAATTTCATAAAATTTTATGATGATTTTATTTTTCTTCTTCTTTTGACTTGTAAATCGATGAAATATGATGAATTTTTTCATTCATGTTTTATCAATCAATCGTGGCTTTTGATGTTTTTTTTTTTTCAACTTGAATATGCATTTCAATGAATAAAGTGATACTAAACAAAAATAATATGACATTGAAGATGACGTGTTAACACATTAATTAGGTCAAAAAGTCTTGAAATTGAAGTGAAAGAGTGAAATTGAAAAAAATTGAGACTTTTTCAATATGACTCGTTCTAAGATGGGGCATTTTCTTAATAAGGGGTTTGCAAATGTCAGAAAATTTTTTTGAGGATTATATTCGATTTTCTTTATGGTTCAAAGCCCTTCATTTAAATCAAGGCCTCTCAAAGTCAATCATAAAAAGGGCCGATTTTTATCACTAATTAAGTCCAAAATTAAAATATCAAACAATGAATTCAAGTTCAGATCAAGTCCAATTATACAGTCAGACATAAATTAGTGAGTAATTAAATTAATTTTAATTGCCGTCTTCTACAAATAAAGATGCATCATTTGTATGCAGATTGTAGACAGAGTTTTTTAAATGTTTCATAAAAAATTATATGCATATGACAAGGCAAAATAAAAGTTTGTACTCACGTTTGTACTTCAATTAACATATAAAACGGTTTTTTATGTTAATTTTTTTTTTCTTTTGGGTGACAATAACATTTCTGTACATTTAAAAAAAAAAAATTTAAAAAAAAATACAGATATTGAATGAAGAAGTACCTGTTGTGAAGTTATGATACAACGACCGGAAAGAAGCCATAAAATATTATTATATTAAAAAAATATGGAAAGAGTGTTATTAGAAATTTTGTATGAAAATTATGAATAAACTCTTTTTTTGTTAATACCAGAAACCAGACATCGACATATAATTTTAGAACTTCATTAATCTTCCATTAAATTGCCAGTGTTCATCGTTCAGTCATGCATTCATAATTATTTTCGGAAGTATCTGTCTGAGATAATTTTATTTTCGTTTGAAATGAAAAAGAATCAGAACATTTTTGCAAATTCAAGTCAAATACCTCAGAATTCATATTAAAATTAAAATAATGACTTTCCCACGCTATTTAATGCAGCGTTTAGTTCAATCACATCACATCACCTTTCATTTACATTATAATAATAATAATAAAAATACAAACTAATACAAAAAAATTATGTTATTCATTCAAACTTAAACATTCATCAATCCATAATCAAAAAAAAAGATCACTTTGGCATTATAAATATTTATGCTGATTTCTTATTCATCATTTAAATAGTGTATTCATCACAGTTTTTCATCCACTTTAAATGAAATAAACGAATTTCTGTTAAGATTAAGGGAAAAAATGCGCTTTTAGATGTCGGTTTTTGGCATTTAGTATTTTTGAAGAATCTTGCACTCGATTTTATCGGCTTTGTGAGTTCAAAGTAAGGCATTGACGGCTTTTGACATGGCATCAAACCGTGGATCATCCGCACTGCTGATCGATACGATACGAGTAGATCAGATTTAAATGATGAACTCAGGCCATCAGTCAGGCTCATTGTGCACACCCGTTATCATCATCAAAAGGCCTTACCTTTTATCCTGTCATCCGAAGCAGTCGCCACTTTCAATGTTATTTCCGTCGCAACTCTACAACTTTGCTTCAAGTCAAATTTACCTAAAACATACAAACATATGATTTTCTTGCTCCCAAACCGAAAAATGAGCTCAAAATTGCGTATTCTCCCATTTTTGGTCTTTTAATATATGAAATATTGACATGGTCAGTTCAGCAAAGTCGTAGCTTGAAATATTTTCTACAACTTTGTTTCAGGTCACTTTTACCTAAAACTTACGAAAACAAGATTTTTTTATACAAAAACGCAATCCACATAAAAGCCATGAATCATTGAATCAAAAGTACGAAAAATGCGATTTCAGTTCAATTTCACGATTACGTTTTCATTCCTCAAAATTATTTCATACCTTTTAATAATTTATTATTATATTTATCTTAGTACAATGTTCATGTCACTTATTTATTTCTTTTATTGAAATTAGTTTGTTTGAATTTTGCCGATAGATGAACATGACGATTTTAGTCATAAATAGATTTGTCTCTCCTACTTTATTGTGACTTGGTAAATACATGATATGTCAACAAAAAACTTAATGTGAGCTTAAATAAGGGAATTATTATTCAAAAAAAAATGATTACAAGCCATTTTTGGAGCAAATAAACGAATATTATTGAAATCGGATTAATAAGAGAATTTTGGTTAAATGAAATTTTGACATGAGAATCATGACTCGTAAAATTTCATTGAACATTATTTCTCGAATTGTTGATCTAATTAATTTTCTTCTATCAAAGAAACTTCTTTTTGTCAAGCAACCCAATTTTATTTATATTTCTTACTCTCGCAAGCCGTTCACAACAAAACGTTTTGACTGATAATTAATTTGTCGTTTTCTGCATTTAATTATCATATTTTAACTAGTTCACTTCACTGTCTTATATCAAAGTCATAAATTACTACACATTTAAAGTCACTGAGAACCGAGGAAGTAAAAGAAATTTGTCAATTAACCGGTTTTTTTCATGTCCTATAAATCAATTTCTTTATTCAACAAAATCCAACTGTCACAATAAGTTAAATTGAGTATTGAGCTACAAAAAAATAGAAAAAAAAATCACGTTTAATCAGGGGATTGGCTATAATTTAATTTTAGCACATGAATGAGATTTTTTTTTGTATGTTTTGGGCAATTTCAATTGAATTGAATTGAATTTATAAAATGGTTATTCAACGAAAATGAATCATACATAAGATAATGGTTTAGTTGACACTGCAAAAATTGTCATATTAAATTAAATAAAAAAAAAATCTAGAAATGGCTGAATTGTTTTCAGTGTATTTCGTGCTCGTTATTCGCATTTTAATCAATTGTTCACTTTTTATTGGGACCTCAGCAAATGAGAATTTTTTATCATCAAATCCAATTCCAAAATTTTTTACATTAATTGGACTTCTTGTATTCTTAAACGATATCAACATAATTCCAATTCGATATAAAGTTCATAGAAGCATCACATGGCTTCCAATCGAGGCAATAATTTGTCTGGTAATCACTGAATTTGTGATGCTCATCATTTGGTGTCGCGTTGAAGAAATAACCGAAATATTTGTCAAAAAAATGTTGCTTGATAACAATACGACGATGTATTATGATGCTGGTGGTCCGAGTTTAATTCATTTTGTATTGACGATAATTAGTGGTGGATTCTGCTTATTTGCAATGATTTTAACACAAACTCATTTGAAATTCAAAACATCGATTGAAAATGGATTTGATTTGATTGTACTTCAATTGCAACAATTTAATGCAAAATTAGCTGAAATTAAATGGAAACGTCGTCATGCAATTCATGAAAATATTGAGCATGAAACGGAAATCGAACATGAAAATGAAGCAGACCAAGACCAGGACCAGGAAGAACAAGCCGTTGATTGTATCACAATTTGCGCTCCTCAACTTCTCGAAAACTGTGGTGATAATGCTCAAAATCCAATCAATTCTGAGAGAATTGAAGCCCGATCACGTGTGCGTCGTAATGTTCAGTCCACTTAAAACCATACCAAAGTCACGATTATACTTAAAAAAAATAAAAAATATAATCTTTAGTTACAAACCCATAAACAATAATTCACATTTAACTTACATAAAATACACTTTAATTCTAAAATAAAAAAAAAATGTAATAATAACAATTGTAGTACTTTAATTTAAATTTATTCTTCTTATTTAACTTTACCCATGTAATTTAAATTTTTTGTTTCTCATTTATGATACTTAACTCTCATTATTATGATTTTATTTTGTTTTTTTTCTTTAAATTTAAACAAATTGAATTTACTAGTCGATTTTAAAACAGAACTAAGAGTAAATTTAAAAAAAAAACATCCGCAACAAATCAAAACAAATGAGAAAATAAAATAATTTTTTTCTGTTTTTTTTCTTCATCTCAATTGCGTTTAAATTTTTAAAGTTTGTTCTTGAAATGTATTGTTATTTTTTTTTTGAATTTAATTCCAAATTGGACAGAGTCGGATAAAATTATAATTCAGATTCAGTTCATGCGTTAAGTTTTTGGTATATGAAATTATTATTAAAATTCTTGATTTAAGGTGCTTGAGTTAATTTGAAATACTGAGGAATTTGAAAATTATTTTTGTCTTAATCGGAAAATTGATCGAATGTGAAATTAAATTCATAATCGTGTGTTTAACTGAATGATTGAGGATTGAAAAATGAAATTAAAATTGAATTTTGCTGCATTTTGTAAGTAAAATTGCATCATAGTGTCACTGTGATACTTCAAAGTATGCTGCCATATCACTTTTCGGGTCATAAAAATTTGCCATCTCTCATTTGAGACTAACTTATTGGGCTGCATTCCAGCTATGGCATCCCGTATGATTTTCTTTAAAATTTACGCTAAACTTAACTTTTACAAGACGATCGACTGCGGCCTTTTTGGCATTTGCCAGATTGTCCGTATGGCCAATCCGTCACTGGTCAGAGGCTATTTTTAACCAATTGAACAAAGCTTTAAAAATTTTCAGTGCACTCACAGTTCCATTGCACTCAAAAAACGTCAGTCAGTTAATGAAGTAGCTCATTAGTGAATATGGGACAGATGCAAAGAAGCGTATTAACGCATGCATCGAAAAACACCTGTTTAGTCAATTTTTAGCAATAAAAATGTACTAAAAAAATGTTCTTTCAATGTTACTTCAAAAACAAAACAAAAAACATTTTCTTACAAGAAATAAAACAGCAGGTGTAACCAAAATAACAGTCTAATCAATGTCTAGAGACATTGAAATATGAGTTGCACTTGAAATTTTCAAATTTAAATTTTTGTTTTCTATTTTTTTTCAATTGAATGCTAAAAATAGTTTCTAGACACCTACCTAACATGATTGACACTAACGGATGTACCTTGTATAGTTTTTACATTTATAAATCATATTTAAATTGAGATAACGAAACTTAAATACTCAAAATTGAAGTCTTCATTTGAATATCGATCAAATTCTCATTGAAACTTTTATGAATTGAGGTTTTTTCACTTTTTTTCCTATTTGGACGATTTCAGTTTTTTGTGTTGATCGCTATCTACTGATTTTGGGCTTTTATGGTACCTTTATAAATTTTCGAAAAATTTTCAAGTTTTCCAGTCCATGATTTTCGCATTTAAATTTTCACCATGACACTTCACCATCATCGTCATCATCATAAAAAACAAATAAAAAAATTGATTTTCCATTAAATTTAAGAGCATAATGAAATAAGTTGAATAATATGTCTGGACTTCACATCGTCAATTTTCATTATTACGCAATTCATTTCACTTGAAAGTTATATATGAAAATAATAAAATCATTGTAAAATTATTCCAAAATAGCTCTTATTTTATGACAATTTGATTATGTTAATATCGCAATTAAATTGTGTGTGGAATGTGTCAACACACGCTTTACCATTGAAAATTTAATATTTTTTTTATTATGATAGATTTCCACCCACATGCATCAATTCTTAGAGAGTTATTAGTATGAATTTGTTTTACATTGAATATTAAGGCGGTGAATTTTATTTTAGCTAATAAATTGAATTTGAATTAGTTTATATTAAAGTATAATAGTGTCGGCATTTTATGATTCAGATTATGTTTTGTTGTGAGTGATTTCATGATTGGCAGAGTTTAATTAACAGCAGTTACGCACTATTTATTGCTTGAAATGTGATTTTTATGTAAAAATTTTATAGACATATCACTTTCAAATAATTAAATCACTCATTTTAACCTTTTAACCTTTCTCATTCAAAAAAAAAGAGATAAAAAATTTGAAGCTGTAATTTCATTTAGATTGGATGTGAAATTTCCCTTGAGGCAATCAAAGTTTCAATTACATTATGTTTTTTTTAATATTCATTTTCAGATGCTGATAATTACATCAAAAACGTTAATAACTCCGATGAGCCACCCAGTAGTGCTAACGAGTAAGTACATATTTTTTTTCAAATTTTGTATTAAGTGAAATGAAAGTTATTAAAAATTTAAACATCTCCTGACATTTATTTCGTTGAATGAGTTGTAGAAGAAGAAAAAACGCAGTCGATGCCCCAAGCAAATTATCTTTCATTGTTTTATTCTCACATTTAAATTTGACTACTGATTGCCCCCAAGCATCAAAATTTTGCGTGATTGTATCGAACAATATCTCACTTCTTTGTCTATTTCATGTTCTGCTATAGTTATAAATTTATGTTTTCTCAATTCTGAATGATTTGTTTATTCAATGATCAGAATTGAAGATTGTTCAAAATAATAAAAACAGATTTTGTTTATATAAATCAAGTAATAAAACACACAATCTGTCGATTTGAATTAAAGCATATTGAATTGAAATTAATTGTAAAAAATCAAAAAAAATCTATAAATAATATAAATATGATGTATGATGGCCTTGATTCACTGTTTTACGCAAATAATTTACAAAAATTTAACAATAATTAAGATTTAAATGTGAATTCATCATCACAAAATCATTTTTGGGCATTGAATTAAAAGAATTACAAAATAATTTATCAAAGAGCTAATTTAAATTAAAAAATTTATCCAAATTATTAAGTTGAACAAATACAATTCACAATGAATTAGTGTTTTTTTTCCTCTTCTTCATATAATTTTATTGAGTGTTTATTTTTTAAAACATAATTCTACAAATTTGTATTGGTCTAAACCAACACACTCATGAAATGTTAAAAAATAAGTATACAAAAAATTAACTTCATATTCTAAACATTAAACAATAATTTTTTTTTCTAACCGTCATAGTTTTGTTAACATTCGAATTCAAACCATGTTTTTTAAGCTTTATTAGGACGTGACACATGTTTAATTTTGTTCCATTTAACGATAAATTTTTTTTGTTCCTTTTGCAAAAGGTTCAAATTAAAATAAATAAATAAAAAAATTATATTGAAATTAGTTATTCAATTTTTTTTTATCTTGATCAATTTTGAGAATTAATAAGCCAATTCAAAATAATTTAAAGGAAATACAAATTAGAACAAATATGGTTACAATTAATTTGTATCTATAGATAAACTATTTTAAATCGATTGCCAATTTTAGCCATCATCATGATAAATATGATATTATTAACTTGTCTATGTCATGTAAAATTCATATTTAATTTTTTTTTTAAATGAGTTGTCATCGAAGTTTAACACAGAGCAAAGAGTTGTTACTTGAGCATTTATATGAAAAAAAAAAGTAATAAAATACCAATAAAGTGTCGTTTAAAGAATAAATGATTCATTGAAAAAAATATATTAAATACGGTTAAGGTTTGATACTAATCAAATATGTAATGACTTGTTAATATAAATGTTAAATGTAACAGAAATTAATATTTATTGATATTGTATTTATTATTACTTTGATTTTTTTTTAAACACTGAAAAACAAATTTTCGCTTATTGCCTTAACCTTGATGGATGAACACGAGTTATAAAATAAATGTTTTTTATGGCAATTATTTTGAAGGTAAATTACGCTTTAATATCATAATTAATTATTAACTGGCAGAAATGTATTAAGATCGAAAAGTAACATGGCCTGACCTCATGAAACCTAGTTACAAAGTTTTTAAAGAAAAACGATTTAGAACCAAGAGCGATGCTCGTCTTAGATAGCTGTAGCCCCACAATGTTATATTTCTCCCACCAAACGTATCCAGTGAAATTCAACCAATGGACCAAAATGTGATAATTTGGATAAAAAATAACGAAGGAAAAAATCTTCTTAAAAATATGCTTTCAAGAGCAGATTGTATGTGAACTGATGTCATGAACCTAGGTAAACGAAAATCAAGTAAATTCAGTGAGAATGGACAACCAAGAGCTGCAGGATTCATCTATGTTTGAAAAGTACTGTAAATTATAAGAGCTTAAATTAATCATATTCATTAGGTCCAGTGTGCCACTATTTTCGATCTGTACAGTTGTAACGTAGCAGATGATAATATGTTGTTAAATCGAAGACCTATATCCACTTGACATCCTTGAAAAAGCTGACAATACTTTTATAAAAAGAAAAGTAGCAACATTCTTGTTATTCGCAAAGACTATCAACAGAAAGAGTATTATGTAGCAGCTATAGAACATCCTCTTAATAAATTGAGAACCGCAAAGTTAACAAAAATTATTTTTCGAAAAGTATCTCCGATTTTTTATTTTTTTGCACTATCACTCTTCTTCTTCTTATTTTGAGACAACGTGCGTAGAATCCTGAAAAGCAAAAAATAAATAAACAGAATCTAACGACCGAAAATTCATTCACATTTAATGCGAAATAAGACTAAAATATGTTAGGAAAATATCTTTAGAATTCTTTGCCTTAATATATCAGATTCACCTTAGTCTAATCAGATAGCTAATTGAATGTTTGCAGTATAATTTATACGACGTCATTCCGATGACCTGAAAATGAATCAGCTCTTGTTATTCTCCGTCTTGTTTTAGCTTTAATAGAGTTTAATACTTTACGAAGGGTGCTATACGACAGACAATTCTTTTTCTTTAATTCTACCAAAAATCTGAACTTCAACAATAAACATTAAGTTCACTTAGTTTGCCTTACCAGCATGCAAATGTTCTGACAATTTTTTCAGTGAAATTAAAAATGTAACTTTATTTACAATTCCTATAAAAGTGTGAATTTTATTTATTTTTCATTTGAGGTTGCAATAAATATTTAATTATCGTTAAAATAATATTATAAGTAATACATTCATTCAATAATCGAAATGTTTTCAATTAAATGTGCAACACAATAAAAAAAATGTACAAACAAATTCGGATATCATTTTATTTTAAATTACTCATTGACAATTTTTTGTTATGAATAATCATAATTAAAATTATTGTTTAATTCATTTCTGTTTTTTTTTGCTCATACAATAATCATAATTAATTAAGAGAATATACAAAAAAAAACCTTAAATCCAAACAAAACATGATTATTTGAAATTAATGTGGCCAATTATCATTATTATTATTATTTGTGTTTATTTGATATGTTTGGCAGAACTGCACACAAAAAAATATAATGAAATATACCGCGATTTTATGAGGTCAGCTAATAATTGCCCTAAAAAACACATAAAAATGATTATTATTGATTTAAACAATGTATCATGCAGTGTATTTTGATAGATACTTTTAATTTGAACAAATAAGTCCTATGAGATTTCATAATTTGTTGGTTAGTTATGTTTTTATTGGTGTCATAATGGTAGTGAGTGATTTGACATGGACATTTATTTATGTTGGTATAGCAATATGAAAAGCACATAACTAATTTTAATGAAGGTAATTATATTTAGTGGTTGGTAACAAATAAATTTCATAGAATCATATTGAAAATACATCATAAATGAACTTCAATTTTGAAATTGGTGCATTTCAATTCTCATTTTCAAGAATAAACGAACAGTTAGAACGACCATTTTCTTAAAAGAATAAGTTTTTTTTAAGTGCTTTACTCTCAAGCTCATTGTAAAGAAACTGACCCTTATTTCAATGAATATTTAATAGAACACAAAACCATATTCAACACAATGTTGCACTTAAACTGTTTTCTAT
>LN483371.1:396834-426493 GCA_900002565.1 Culicoides sonorensis
AATGAATAATACAAAAAATAACTTGACATGAACTGAACCTTTGTCGAGTAAAAGAATTTTTGAAGAGTTTTGTCATTTGTGTTTTTTTTGGTTATTTCTCGTTATTTTAAAAGTACTAACAGAAAAAACCGTTATTGTCATTTTTATGCAGAGAAAAAAAACGTGTATAGAAATTTTTATGTGTAATTTCTACTAAAAATTCTTATTTGTAACCATATTGAATTCATAAGTTCAGTATTTTCTATCGATTTTATCTGAAAAAATTCATAAGCACATTGAATTCGAAAAAAAAAAGATCTCACTTAAGACCAAATCTGAGTACAATTTCTGTCAAATTCTTATCAATGTTTATGTTAAACAAACATCATAAAAATTTGAGAAATATCCAAACAATGTCTGAATTTTATCTTTTTTTTTCTAAACAAAATTGGTCAGAAAACAAAATTTTAATTTGTTTGAATGATAAACAAAAATTAATGTCAATGTCAATGAAAGTCAGATCAATGGATGATTTTTGTTTGTATTGCAATGAAAGACGTGACATTTTTTTCATATCTCAATCGAGAATTTTATTTCAACCCCTGTAATATTAATTACATGACAAAATGAAGAAAATTCAATATTTATCATAGGGTTTGAATTTAATCTGGTGATTAACATTGATATCTTGTAGCTTCAACATAGGCTGACATCAAAAGATCATCCACTTCCATTAATATATGGCTTGTAATTTTCGAGTTAAATCCAGTCAAAAAGCTTGAGACCAAATTAAGACTCTCAGTTATCGCTGTTACTGTTGGACTCAAATACAAATCTTCGTTCTATTAAAGGAAAAAAAAAATTTAATATGATAAAATTGATGTGAGACCATGAAATTTCACCTTGGTCATGCATGTAATGGTTTGGATTTGAGGTACAGTTACACTACAAGTATCAAGTTGGGAAATCAATTGACTAACAAGACCAAATGGAACAATTGATGACGTTATAAATGTCATGTAAGGTGTTGAAGCTTCTGCTGGAGCCAGTGTTCCTAAGGCAGTTAAATTTCTGAATGAATTTTAAAAAAATTCCTTAATTTTTTGTTCACTACACTGCCTCAACTCGAGAATATCGTGAACTGCTGCCGATGTTTGGAGCAAGACCGGACTTTTTCCATCAACAACACCTTTTTTACTGACAATGTCATTGTAGATCAAGGTTCGTGTATCGTCAATTAATTTCCGTAAGGTATAAACGACAGCGGTGTAATTTGAACGAAATCTGATAATATGATCTGCGAAATATGAGTTATTTCGGCCTGATGCTCCTTCAGCAAGTGACCGAAATTCGGAATCAATTTGATAACTTTGACCAGTATAAAAAGTTTGAGCAAATAATCTTGCATGCATATCCAATGCAGAATTGATTTGTTGTAAACTGTTTCTTACTAATGGTCTATAATCATAGCAAGTGATGCACTAAAATGAAATTTAAATTATATAAAAATCACAAAAAAATTAGTTCAATTTCTTACCGTGAAAGACACGAATAGTACAAATGTTAAATTTAAAAGCTTCATTATCACTTTAAAAACCTTCTTGTTGATTGAAATTCAATTGAAAACTGGATAAAAATTTTAAAAACACCTTCAATTTATATGAAAAAATTAGATAAAAATTTCTCGGAACTAAATTCGTTATCAATGTTTGACATTTCAACACTTGCTTCAGATTTTTCATTTCCACGAAATTTCTATCATAACAACAATCAATCTCAAGCTCGGATATAGCTCAAATGTTATCTTTACATAAGATAACCTTTACGTGGTGAAATTTTGCGTATACTTTTTTTCTGGAATAAGCCTTGAATAAATATTTCCCTAAATTTTTATCTTAAATTGTAAACAGAAAATGTAATTCACCAAAAATTGTTTTTTATTAAATTCATATTTTGTTTATTTCATATCATGGAAGATTAAAAAACACATTTATTTCGAATAGCATTCAACTTTGCTCTTTTAAGAATTTCTTCGATACTTTTTCTGGTGCTGTAAAAGACTCCATAGTTAAAACCGTACATAGCCCATTCAATTGTATCGAGTGCATCATAGTAAATTCTTCGATCCTCATAAAAGTGAAGCAATTCAGCCTGAATTAAAAAATAAAATATTATTTAAATTTATCAAAGCATCAATTAAATCAAATTTACATATCTAACAGCTCGTCCCAAATCACCAAAACTCATGATAGATTGTCGTGTCAATGCCTTAATTAATTCATTTGGAAACGCATATGCCAAGTCTCGTGGTATTGTGTTAGCAACAGACTGATAAAATTCATGTAATGTATTCACATAACCGATTTTCACTGTTAAATTATTTTTCAATACATTCAGATATTCTGTTACAAAAGTAGTAGGACACAAATTTTGTGTTAAAATTTCATTCAATTCAACAAGCCCTGTATCAATTGAATTTCCTACTTCCAGGAAATTTTCACTCCAATATGTATAATTAGCCAAGACTCGATCTCTCGTATCATTAATTCGTTGTTGAATTTCCATGTAGTAATAAATGTAATTTCCACGCGTCCTTACAATCCATTTAAGAGGACATGAATAATTCGTATATGATGTAATTGTGCCATAAATTTCACTAACTCCCATTATATCAGGAAAAAAGTCTGGAATGGTTCCCTTAAATGACGGTAAAAAGTCAATTATGGTTGACATTATTTCAGTTGTAATTGGATTGGTCCAAGCATTTGTGGTGGTCTGTTTAAAAAATTAGTGAATCAAATTAATGTAAGAAAATTATGAGTATTAGAGAAGAATTTTTACCGGAAATGACGCACAAATGAAAAGTATCGGAATTATTAGAATCAACTTCATCTTGGTGCGAATATTGACTCCGTTGATTGAAAACTGAATTTTTCATACATTTTTTTCAGCTTTATTTTGATATTTGTTATTCTCAAATTTAATCAAGCTGTTTAAATAAACTGTTTTGTATTGAACAGAATTGTCGTGAGTATACATTATTTTAAGGGTATTAAAAAAGTCGTTTAAATTTTGACTGGTTAATCTAAAATCATTAATGAATAGGACCAATTATCACCAATACCAATGTGTATAATTTTGGAATTACCTGGAACTCATTTTTAACTGAATTAGATTTTTTCAAACTTATTAAGGTGATCAAATGAAATACAATTCAAGTTTTTGAATAGGATTAAAGTCAGTTATTTAGCAATCAATTGCCTTAATATTTCATACCAAAAGAGAAAGTCCTAGATTTGGACAGACCAAGAAGTCATTGAGTTTTTTGAACAAACGGCTTTTTAATTTTAAGCCTTCAAATTTGAAAATAGAAAATTCAACTGCTAAACGAAGATTGAATTCAAGATCATTAAAAAGGAAATTGAGGCTAGGTTGACATTTCCTCATAATTTTATGAAACGAATCAGCATTTGAACCAAAAATACCATACCTTTGACTACATCTTTGACGGAACATCAATTAACACATTCTTAGTTGAAATCGTCTGGAAGACTGAGATGATTCCAATGAAGCTCTTTGTTCAGAAGGAAGAATTTTTGCATTATTCTAACTTGGAGTTTATATAAACAAGACTACGAATGCCTGGGCTTATTTTCAGAAGTTTTAAATAAAATAAAAAAATATGAATAGCTTTTCTAGTATATTTATTTTGCCTTATCGTTAATCAGTCCTCAAAAAACTCATTATAACTAATGTAAAATTTAAATTTTGTCTTAACAAACCATTCGTTTGGCTTGAAGAACTGCTCCATCAATGAGATTTACCAAAATTGACTTTGTACCTTCCAATTGAGCTCGTGTTGTAGATTCCATATACCATTCCGTATATTCACAAGCATCTACATAGATTCGAGTAGTTTGGTCCAAGTAAATTAACTCAGCCTAAGTTATTAAAATAAAATTATACAAAATCATAACTTGAATTAAATGAGATAGCTTACTAATTTAAGAGCTTTCAATGGGCTTGTCATTGGTTCGTATATAATTTGATGGATATACATTTGAAATCCATAAACTGCTGAGCTTGGTATCATTTCATCATAATATGAATACATATAAAGATTTGATACTTGACTTAATGTGATTGAAACATTTTGTTGATAAACCATAATATAATCATCAATAACTTGTTGAGCACATCCTTTACTTGCCAATAGAAGCCCAATTGTAGTATAACCCCAATCGATCTCGTCCCCTACATTATTAAATTCACCAACAGCTTCTATTAATGCATTTAAAACATTTGCTCTCGATTCATTGATATAACCCTGAATCTCGGTACACCATGGTTGATAAAATTGTCGAGTATTCGCAATATAGTCTGCAACTGCTGGGCTCATGTCAGGATAAGATTGGGTATTAAGGTATTTATAGCCGTCACAATTCATCATAATATCAGGAAATAAATACGATTGATAACCATCATAGTTAGACACAAAATCTGGAAGGCTTGACATTATTTGAGCGGTAAAATCTGACCATGCTAACGAACACTGTAATATAAAAAAAAATAATGATTAAAAAAAAACATCAAACGAAAAACTAAAATTCTTACTGGTGCCAAAACGCCAATTACGACAAACAAAATTAAAGACTTCATTTTCATGCGTGTTCTTACTGATTTCTAACGAGAAAATGATATCATGATATAAGAAGTAGCAGTTTTTATTCGAAACTCAAATATTGTTAAACAATCTGTTCAAACAAATGAAACGTTCTCAAAATATTGATTCAAGTTCAAAAATACATTGACTATTTTTTTAATGATAACTTAAAAAAATTTGGTTTCTATTGAAAAAATTTCATGATATAATGTCACAATAGGACTTAATAAAGGACCCTGTATAAGCCTTTTCATTTCTGAATATTAACTCGTATATATCAATATCAATATTCTTTTGTGAAACATGCATGTTCAAAATTAATAGCATCTTTTAAAAAAACTTGTGCAGGACGAATTTACTAGAATTTGACTTTAAGCTGTTTAAATTTTACCAAATTATTATTATTTATTGCAAATAATTCGATATTTGTTCATTTTTTTTGCTAAAACACTTGAAAAAACAGACGTTATTTTCAACAAAAAAATATTAAAAATATTTGGCAGTTTCTATCTTGAAAAAAATATGGAATTTCCATATTGATTTTCTAAAACTGCTGGATCAATTTTAACAAGTGTTCATAAAATTTTATTTGTATTTGTAAAAGCGAAAAATATTTGGACAAGTTTTGGTGTTTTGTTTGCGTTTATCGATTATTTGGGCATGTGTAAGAAAAGCTGCTGATTTTAATGAGTATAAATAATTGGAATGATATCACAACTTTATCATTTTCGGTTACTCTGTGAGAAGAATAAGATTCTTGAAAATGAAGTCTTTTACATTGATAGCTGCTCTTTGTGCAGTAATTGCGGTAAGTTGTTTTGTGAAGTTTTCAAAATAAAAATTAAATGTAATTCATAATTAGATTGGTCATGCTCAATATACCTACAATTTTATGGGTAGACCATTCTACTATCAAGAAGTAGCAATGGTAGCTGAACAATTTACACAAGGCTACTATTATGGATATTACTGGGAATATGTTTTCCCACAATGGGAATATGAAATGCAACAATATCAAATGTTGGGTCAATATGTTACCGGAAATTCTGGTCAATGGTCACCAGAGGTTGAAGCAGATTTAATTAGACATGTTGTAGAGTATCGTGAAAATTACACTGATTTCCCAATTTATGCAATTCGTGCATCACAACAACATAAAGAATGGGTTTATGGAAATTGGACTTTGTTAAATGCTGATGTTGCTGTCTTTTTAGCTGAATTTGATGCTGGACTAAGAATGGCTGATCAAATGCTTTCTATTAGACCCGAATGTGGATTATCTGATCGTCAAATGTTTATTTCAGAAGCTTGCAGTAATTTGACTAATACAATTCAAACCACCATGTCATACATGATGAGTAGTAACAGTTACTTGTACAACATTGTAAGTCATCAAACATTGTCAATGTTCCCTATGATGTTTACTATGGCCCTTATGGATATGTATGACCCCATGAGAGCCGTTGAACAAATTGAATTAAATTTCTTTGAAGTACACCGTGCTCTTATTCGTAAACAACTCGATAATTTGTCAACCGCTCTTACTTGGTACATCAACAGTGGTTTATTAGTTACCTTGACCAATCAACGTGAATGGCTCTTGAACCTTCTTCAAACCATGGATTCTCGTGTTTGTCAATACCCTGATGCACCACTTTACTAATTGAAATGAAAATTATTGTTAAAATTAAGCTTTTCTAGATATAAAATAAAGTCCTCAATTAACTTATTGAAATTTATTGCATTTTTTATGAAGATTCTTTATAATTAAAACGAGCCTCACAATCTCTGAGAAACGTAGTTCCCACTCATTTGGAACTAGTTTTGAATCAAGAAAGCAGGATGGTTTATTTTCTCAAAAGATAAATTGATATTAATATTGATGTAGAGTTTTATAATGTTTAATGATCAAAAATTGAATTATTTAATTGATACCTTGCAAATAATGTGCAGTTCTTAGACAACATGAGTGGTTACGGCGTGTACATTAGAAGATAATTTGTCAATTATCTTGCACTATCCAAAGTCTTTATCTAAAATTGAAGTGTTATAACATTAAATCCTAGTCAGTGTGAAAAATAATATTTCGATTGTCAAATAGTTCAAAGATCAATCTTAAAGTCTGTAATCAAGTAAATGTCAGACTAGAAGTGTTTTATATTAAATGTTAGTTCAATTAAATTGACCAGGAAAGTAATAGTAAGAATAAGACATTAACTATTATTATAAAATAAGAGATTAACTTGGAACTAGGATAAAATAAGTCGAATAAGAGAAAAAATCCTAGCCACGTGTAATGAAACCATAAGTGAAATATATTTCACATTTTATTTAGAGTAGTTTCTTATTTAAGTATTAAATAATAGATTATAGACCAAAGAGGTCTTATCTTGAGGCTTAGTTGGCAAGAGCCATTTAGTACTAATCGAATATTAATAAAAGTTTTTGATTTGCTTTTCTAGTTAAAATTTATTTTTTTCTTATACACATAATCAGTCCTCAAATAACTTATCTAACGTAATTAAAATTATATTTTTTCTTTATTGGCCGGTACAGGCAAAGTTTGCAGCATCTCGTAAAATTGCACCTTCAAGAATGTTTCTCAAGTCATCCAATGCTGATGTATAGTAGGCATAAGTTTGACTAACAAAATACCATTTTGCGTATTCACAAGCGTTGATTACAGTCATAGAATCGATAGTCATATGTTTGAATTCAGCCTGAAAAAAAATTATTAAAAATTATGTTTTTTATTAATATTTATAAACCTTACATCAGCTAAGGCAGAAAGAGCATCGTATGCTGGATCACTTTGTGCATATGAAAAGATCATTGTGAGTTCTGATGAAAAACCATATAAAATATCAACTGGAACAATTTGACTTGACATGCTTACAATCGAACTCAACATATAGAATTTATTGATCGCCATTTGTAAATTCGAACTTAAAGTTGATGTGTATGTGCTGAAATCTTGTGAACCACAACCTGGTCTAGATGACAAAATACCTTGTGCTTCAATAAAAAGTGCTTCGAATTCGGGCATAGCTGCAATGAATCGATTGTGCCAATAAGTCAAATTGGCATTTGTATAATTTCTATCAACCATGCATTGATACGCGATATTTGTGTACCAAGGTTCATACTTGTTTCTTGCATTAAGATAACAAATTAAATCAAAGTTATTTGTAGTCAAAGTTTGTTGCATAACTGAATCGAACATACTATCAACTTCCATTAAGAAATCTCTGATAGCATATTCATAATAAGATGGCAGATCATTATAAACACTTGCCTCACTATCGATTATTTGTTGAATTTCTGGAATAAATCCATTGGTGGCCTACAATTTAAAAAAAATATAAGTATTCTAATTAATTTTTAAAGGTTAAATCGCATTAATACCTGAACAATGGCAATTATCAAAATACAAAAAACTGCCTTCATTTTGACGTGGTCTCTTTGCACGAAATTTCAGAAGGAGAATGATAAACTTTTAACTGCGTGTTTAATTTTTATCTCAAATTTTTCATTATGTTTGGAAATTCAAGACACTTGCGTAAATACAAGTATTTTTTTGATTGGTGACAATACACACATAAAAAATAAAGGAATTATTATCAAAATATTGATTAAAGCTGGATTAAAAATTTACGCAAACACTAGTGAAAAAAACACAAATTATTTGTTGAGCATGTACAAAAAAACTGTTCTAATATTTATCAAAAGTAACACACTTAGCTCTTGAATTTTAAATGAAGGTTGAAACAAATTGTACAATTTTGTGGAAGATTTTAAAAATGTTTTCGAAAAAACAATTTTTAAGTGCACAGTTTCATTTCAGTCAAAATACCAGCGATGATTCACATGAAATAATTTAATAATTTTATTTATAATTGTCAACCAAATTTTCCATTAATTTTCACTCATTAAGTGGAAATTTCATTTCATTTATCTTGTGATCTGACGTGGTTTTTCATCAGTGCATTTAATTCTAAAAATTTTCATAGATACGTGTTAAAACAAGATTTATAATGAAATATTATTTTCTGGCAAAAAAAAAACACTTGTCAAAACATTCTTCTTGAAATATAAAATTCTGATGAACAAAAAATGACAATGTATGAATTTTTTTCTCTGTATTTGAATATTATTCAAATGATTGAAAAATTTGTTTGATATTAATTGATTTTGATACAAATTTAAAGAGAAACATGAAATAAATTTTAAAAATCAACTGATTTCTTGTGCATCGAGCACATGCTTTCTTAGTATAATAAAATTTCAATTCAAATAATGCATGTTACCATTAACGCTCATAGATGTCGTTAGTAGTCAATATTTTTGCTAATGTTAATTTTTATTACTTTTTATTACAGAGATACCACATCTGAAGTAACTAATAATCATCGTCGATCAACAAGTCGCTCATCCATTACAACAACCACATTAGATCGGAGTAGCAACAACGATTCACCTACATTGAGTAATAATAGTGGAAGCCAAAAGACAAATAATCAAAGTAGTAGCATCAATAATGACAGTGAAAATACAACTCAACCATTAAATGTAACAAATAATAGTATAACTGATAATAACAGCATTTATAATACAATTTCTTCAACGTCTCAATTGACTGGCAGCGGTATTACAAGTAATAATAATAATAACAATAATATAAATAATAGTAGTGGCAGTGGTAGTAATATAAATAATAAGAATGTCATTTCTGTGGATGATGTTGTACCAAAGGAGAAACGATCTAAAGATCGTGACCGCGATAGAAATATGTTTACGTTACCAGCCCAAAAAGATGGAATTTTTGGAACATTAAAGAAACATGCCAAACGTTTTAGTTCTCAGTCATTTTCCGAGGGGAAATGTGACCCAAATCGACAGCGTAACAATAGACCAAAGAGAGATAAATATAATCGAGCGTATTATTCAATGAATGAAACTATTGAAGTACTTGGCGATCAAGTTATTGAAGATGAGTTGACGGTAAGTGACCTTGAAATTATTTTTTTAAAGCAAACACTATTTTAAAGGTCATTTTTAAATTGACAAAGACCTTAATCCAATTTTCACTGTAATGGATAACGAATTAAAGGGTTTAAAATTATCACTAATCCAATGAGTACAAAAATAGAACGTCAATGTTATTTTTTTAACACTTTTATGATTTCATTGTTCTTCCAACAAAATATTGGACTAGTTAATTCTTTTTCCTAACATTGGCATGATTGAAATTAGAGCAAAGTTTCTTCAAATTTCTCTTAGATCCTTTTTCATGTCCCTTGCATTTTGGAAGTAAGTCAGGTAAAACAATCTTTTGCTTGCATTTCAGCCAAATATCTTTTAAAATTTTGTTGTTCCAATCATTAAGTAATTTTTCTGTATCGAAATTTGATTTCTAGGAATAACTTCATAAGAAACTCTCTTTGAATTGAATTTGAAAATAAAAATTACTCACAACATTAATTAAATTCATGAATAGCCGCATATTTTCCTTATCATATCCCTTCATTATCTGATCAATATTTTGCCGTCTTTTCAGTTTCATTCCAGCCAATCTGTTATATGTGTCAATTTTGCCTTTTGTCCTATAAATTTCATTGATTCGACATACCAGGGCTCGATTTTCTCGTGTAATTTCTTTGAATTGGTTTGAATCGAAGTATGATTTGAAAATTTTATCAACTCTCGTGAAGGGGGTGTTATTGTCAATTTTATGAGTAATTCTGGACATCTGGAAAAAAATTGTTTTGATAATGACAGTACTTTTTATTTTTTAAGATGAATGTGAAAAAAATGTGGATTACATTCTTTAAATGTAATTGATAGAGACGATCATTGAACCTCTGAATGGGATTTCTGTGTGGTGGCTTACAGTTACAGTGTGATGACATTTCATTGAGAATTTTGTTAAAATTGAAATGATTTTAGTACGGTATCACAATTTAGGAAAATTTATTCAAATTAAAATGACGTAAATTGCAATTAGGCTTCTCATTATTAAAATTATTCAGTTTAGATAGTTAGAATTAAAAGCGTTTAAATGGGCAATCAATGAACACCCTGCTTAACAAAACAGATTGAATTAAATAGAATTTTAATATTTCATTTTAAATAACAAGTTATTTCACGATTTTTCCATCGGTTTTGAAGTTTGGTTGGTTTTCACAATAATATTAAATATTTTTTTACATTTTTCACTAATTTTTCATTAATTTAGTATTTTAAATAGGATAAGGCCTTATCCTATTTAAAATACTAAATTATTACAATTAAGGGCCATTTCCAAATAATAAATTTAACTAATTTTTCATTGAATAAGAGCTGCAAAAATTTTAAACACTTGTATTCTTTAGGGTTTGTTTACATTCTCAAAATTTAATCTGACATTCTATTTCAGCGATTTAATTTTAAACCGGAAAAAAATAGTTTAAATTGAATTTATCGGATTGAATGAAATTTAAAAATTTATACATATGTCTGTAGATACAAAACAACTGTCAAATTTAATTTAATCTATTTCAGCTATTTAAACTGAATGATGAAAACGCCTAATGAATTATGTGAATTATTAAATATTACGATAAAATTAAGATAAATTTACTCATACACTTAGATCTTAAAACAAATGTTGTCACAATTGAACGATTTCTCATATCACTCATGTGGAACCAATCATTTAAATTTTCGATTTTTGGTTGAATCAACCAATTTTGGGTCTTCTTTCGAAACTTCAAATGACAAAAATCTTCTCTTAATTGAAAAAAATATACGTTGAATGAAACCTTATTAAAGAAAGAACTCAATTCAATCAAAAGTGAAATTAAATCGATAATTAGCGAAATAAATTTCACTCTGACCTAATATGTCAGAGGTTTTTAATATAAATATATCTCATCATCTGTATTTGTCAATCAATGTTTCATCAATTGGATTAGAAATCGTTTAATTCATTATCGAATTATGGCGTCATTCATTGATGAACTTAAAAATAGGACTCATTGAGCCCGCGCTGATGCTCTTTTTTATACCTTAACTAACTTGAGCAGTAAAATTTCGAAATTTTTAAGTTTTTTTCATGACTTAATGAATTTTTTTACATTGAAGCATAAAATCATATTATTTTACCATCACAAATCATCAATGACTGTCACCATAACTAAACAAGCGCATTATTTTGAATTATTTTCAAAATTACTCATGTAAGACTGTACCAAATGTAACAAGAAGATGATTACTTTGAACAAAAAAAAATTTACCATGAACCATTAAATACACCCACAAATAATCCATATGGGAAATAATAAAAAAAAATCCAATTTGCATACTTTTTTCAATGAATAAAATACCAGTATCGTTTGAACACTCGATCCAATAAATTGTTCATTTGACATAATTAATTTTTTATTTTTATTTCATTTTAAGCTGATACAAGACAAAAGTCGCGTGTATTGGTTTGTAAATTTTTCTTTTGAAATTTGAAATGAAATGTAAAAAAAAAAATAAATAATAAAAGTAATAATAGATTTGTAGGACTTTAAATATAAAGGTATTCAAATGAAGCCGCGTAAATCTTCTTTTTAACGTCCATCGGTATTAATTTGCGCATGTCATACAATTAATTGTGTAAATAAATCGAATAATAGAAAATAAAAAAAAAATAACATAAGTACGTATTTATTTAAAAAAAAATATATATTTTTACGAATATAGTGTGAAGAAAAAAAACTATGTATTCATAAATAAAAATAATTGTATCGAAATAAAAAAAAAATGTGCCTTTGGTTAAAAAAAAACTTTTTTATTAGTTTAGTACTTTATTAAGTATTGATCAGTGAAGTTTATATCGCGAGGTGATTTATTGTAAGGTGATTGATTGATATTCACCTTAAAAATTTCACATGAAATGTGTTGACATTTATTTCATTTGAACTGCAAGTCGAGGTGCTAAAATAAAATGAGTACAAAATAAATGTAAAATGTAACAAAGTTAGTTATCAGTTGCTTATTAACTGAAAGAAAACTAGTCATGTTGTAATTAGTGGAGCGAAAAATCATAAATTAGATATTTGAATTAGTGATTTAAAATGAATTTGCAATGATCAATCATCTAGAAATTATATTTTAATGAGATGAAATATTAAACATGCTCAGGCAAAGTTTGAGATTGAGTTCATTTGGAAATGAAATTTTAATATTAAAATTTTTGAATTAATGTGAAATGTTTCATACACTGTAAATTGAAAACGTATCGTAGTGTAACGTGATTCACTCCGCTAAAGGGGTCTGTGGCTTAACCACGTATATGAAATTCCATACGCGCGAAAAATCAGTATAAAATGTTAGATTGGTGCTTTACGTGGTCATTTTCGAAAACTAATCATTAAAATAAACCAAAAATTAATGTTAGTTCATTTAATTGCCGTAAAGTTAGTTTGGCGCTGTTTTTTTCTCTGTCATATACGTAGCTTAACGCTAAATGGCAACTGTGGGTTCAAATTGAGCGTTATTTTTGACGATGCCCCACTGATATTGGGTTGAGAGTGTATTGTAGGCTCTCAGTTTGTCTGGTCTAAGAACTCTGGGTTTGTAGTGTGGAGAAAGGGATTAGAAGAGTCGATTGCAGTCTTTTAGAGCTAGTTAACGTTAAAATTTTAGCGTAAGCCTAGGGTGGACCTTAGATTGGTATAAAAATGCCTGCCCCGCGGACCGAAGTCCTACTATGTTCAAACCTTTGACCTAAGCTTTTATTCAGTCATCCCAAAGTCAGAGGATCAGAATAATAATTTTCCCCTAAAGTGACTCGAATCACCGCCAATGACAAGATATACGATATTCACTTGACTTTCATTACTCCTATAGGGCGCTTTCCAGGACATTTTCAATTTACAGTGTAAATTTTCTTAATGATATAATTTTAAAATGAAGATTTGATCACAACATTTCACTAAACATCACAACAAAATGTAAACATATTAAAACAAATTATTTCCTCATCAAATTACACTAACTTCATTTTATTTGAACATTAAAAGCCCCCACTAAAATAAATTTGATAAACAAAATACTACACAAGAAGCATCTCAGAGTCACAAAATATTTCATTCATAAAATTTTATGATTTATGATAATACGCTAACTTTCTTCTATCTTAACATGTTAATGAGCATATTGCAATGTCTACAAGTAAAATTATCTAAGTAAAGTGCATTAACTTGAACAAGTGCAAAATATTATGATAATAAAAAGTGAAAAAAAATAAGTTACGATGCATTTTTTTCATTATTTTAATGATTGAATCAATATTTATACATTAACATACATTAAAGATCTTGAGAAAGTTGTCAAACTACTTACTGTGGTCAATAAATTTCAATGATTGTATCAAGTGAAATGATAATTAAAAAAAATTTAAAATAAAAAAAAAATATTATGATATGTAATGGGAAATGAAGATAAAATCTGATGTATTGACAGTTAATTTTTGATTGATTAATTTTTTGTAAATTTAAAAGTAAAATTACGGAATAAAATGAAATTTCTCAAGTGTATGAGTCGAAATAAAAAGGCATCACCAAAGTCAAATGTCGCTGTGAGAAAAATAAAAAAATCCAAAGCCAAGCAAAAAAAGAAGAGGAAAGAAAATAAAATTAATGGAAGGAAAAAACGTAATCGCAATTCATACATTGCGTCATCATTTAATCGCAACTTTTATCCTGTTGAGCAATTTCCGCGACGAAGTTTCAGCACACATGACATTATTGAGGCATATGAGAGTCCAAATGCTGATACTTATATCTATAATTATAACATTGAGACTGGCAGACGAACCAAATCTGAACCTGAAATTAGGGCCGAAACAGCGTATGCTGATTACTTGCGTTATTATCAAAAACAGATACTTGACATGCAAATGCAGACTCAAGCGAGAATGAGAGCTCCAATTCAAGTTAATACGCCCCTCACTTGTGACAGTAATAATAACGATTATGGATTCCATGTTGCAACTAATTCCCATCAAAACATCGATTTACAAAATGCTTACAATTTAAAACAATTACAACAACAACAATTTTTTATTGATACCTCAAATAATAGAATGTCTAATAACAGTCAACATCAAATCGCATTTCAACATAATTCGAATCAAAGATCTCATGTACCTCAACAATGCTTTAATAACAATAGCAATAATAATAACAATAATAATTTAAATCAAAGTGTGAGAATTTTAAATAGTAATAACATTAACAACAATAATAGATACAATACAATACCAAGTAATGATTTATCGTATTTAATTGGGGATGAGTATCATTCGTCGTCTCATGTAGTGAAACAACAACAAATTCCCTCACAATTATTGCATTCCTCGAAAAATAGTTCACGGTTCACGTATCCCCAGTGTCTGAATCAGGCAACAAACATTTTTACAAAAGGCATTTTTGCTTCATCTTCAAGTGGTTTAAACAAAAAATTACATCACAGTCAAGATAAGAGCAATAAAAAGAAACATTCACATCATAAACGCAATAAATTGAAGGTAGGCAAATGTTTTAATTTGATCTCTTCAAACCATTTATAGATCAAAATGAGTAAATTATACCAAAAATAATGTCATTTGAATGTAAAATATTATTTATATCAATAAATTATCTATTGATAGGGAGTGTGACTAATCGACTATTGAATTGATAATGAATTTGAATTTCATCAACATTTAATTTAAATTTATGTTGATTTAAAGGAAATAATCTTGAATGCTTTAACTAAGTATGAAAAATGTTATTTGATTTTTTTTTGTTTTGTCATGGAATTGCATGAAGTATCATTTTTTAAATCAATTCAAAGAAAGAAAGAAAAAACATCGTAAATCAACATTTGATACCTTGGTATTAAATTTAAATCTAACTTAACTAAAAAAATAGAAGTAGTAAATCGATTGACTTCACCACAAAATAAAAAGAAAAAGAAAATAATACTGACATGGATTAAATTAGACATCGATATGTCGATATTCATATTATTCATTGTATGGAAAATTAAATTACAAATTCTGTTAATGCTAGACAATTTGTCGTGTAAATTTTTTTGCTTGTATCGTGTTTTGTCTTTAGATTTGAATTGACACTATTTCAAGCGAATTCATTGACCTCTCGTCAATAAAAAACAATAAATTGGCTAGACTTCAAAGCCCACTTACACTGACACACAGATTGAGCTAATTCAGCAGATGAAAATGGTAGACACGGCAAGCTCGGCAAACACTCAATCGCGTGAAAAAATTAGGCAAAAAACCGTCTCAGCATAAAAAACGCCGTGAAAAATGTTTTGTAGACCTTTGTGAAGTTTTTTGCTTTTTAGTGCTTTTCGTAAGAAAAAATGCACTATTACAGACGGTTTTTCTGCCGTAAGTCCGTTAGTCTGTTCCATTCCGAAATGGTCCATCGGAGCGTGGTTTGTTAAATAGAGGGGGTCATAGGAATGATTTTTAACTCATTGGTTTTGAGATTGGGCTCCAGAGCCTAAAAAACCGTAAGTTTTTAAAAAACTGATGATTTGTTTTGGTAGATGGAGAAGTTTACTAAAATGAACTTTTACTCATTAGTTCTGACAGTAGGGTCAGGGATTTGGCTCGGGTAATTGGCTCAGCAGTTGGCCTCAGGGATTAAGCTTCAGAGCCTGAAAAAGGTCAAACGTCCAAAATGTCCGATTTTTTCAAAGTTTTCTGAGTTTTTTTGAAAAATCCGACATTTTGAAAAATTTAAAAAATTCCACCATTTTGAAATTTTTTATAAAATTCCGCCATGAAACAAGTTCAATCGAAATGCACATTTCTAAACCACTCAGTGGTTTAAATTTCTCATTTTTTTTCACACTGTTAAAAAATTATCAGAAAAATTCACTGAAAATTCGAAAATTGGTTAAATTTTTTTCGATTACGTCAAATTTTTACAAGTTGCTGAATAAATTTCCGATTTGCTTTAAATATTTTCTGCTTTTTACAGGCATTTACTGATTTTACAGTACCTTGACTTCTTAATTTTCCAATGACTGGTTAACCCAGTGGTATTCTGCCAGGTAATCTGACTAATTCGGCTGTCTAGAAACAATGACATTGCCTAAATTTAGGAGCTTTGAAACACATTGCATCGACAGAGGTCTGAAATTTTGTTAAAGTCATTTTTACTATAATCAAGAGAGGCTGATCGATTATTCTCAAAAACTCACTTTAAATTAAATCAAATCTTACAAAATATACAAAGAGGTGTGTTTTCATTACATAATTTATTTATCAATTTGATCGAATTTCATCGATTTACATTTCAAAATTTTCAAAACACGACGAATGATGTGATCATGATGTAAATTTGTAACATCAATATTTGAATTTGGTGTCATCTGATCGTTTGTTCAAGTAATCGTTTTAATTTACATCAATCTATTTTTTTTTAAGGGCCGATGTATGTTTATGGATGTTTAGTATCAAATTTGCATGTGTCGTCTTAATTTTAGAGTAAAAATTCTTGATACATGAAAAATATCATAAGATGAGTCATTAAACAAAAATTATCATAAAGAAAAAAACGGAAATTACCTGAATAGTTTTTTTTGTATGTTTTTTGATACTTTTGCTATGTATCGTTCTTCTTCTACCAATGGAATTAGTTTCATTCATGCCAAATACATGTCGTGTCTTCTATCTTTAAGTTAAAAGAAACTGAAATATTGTAAATAAAAAAAAAATAAACTTAAAATAATTCCAAGAAAACCAACTGTGTTCTTCTTGTTGCATATTCTTTTCGTTTCATTTCATTTTTTTGTACCAATTAGTCATAAATTGGTGTCTTTGTTCACATTTCATTTTGTTGATAAAAAATTTTGCATTGAAATGACATGCCATGCAAATCGAAACGAAACATTTATTCAAAGTGCGAACTAAATGAATGAATGTCAATTTTAAGCAAATTCCAATTCATTCATTTGAACAGTTCAATCAAAATCTGTAACATGAATGCAAAATAGATGTCAAAATTAAACATTTATGTTATTTGAATAATTTCGCAGGTGTGCCAATCGAATTCCTTTGATTAGTTTCACTTGAGTTGTATTTTAAATTTCAAAAAATTTCTAACATACATCAGAATTTTAATTAAATGGATACCTGAGGTTTCAAATAAAAAATAAATGTAAATAATTGGATCGTTAATAATATGATACGATTGTTGTTGGTTTGTTGTTACATGTAATGAAAGTGCAATTGTATGATAAACATTCACAATTATTTGATATGTTGCACATGGAAGTAATAACACTTTCTCTTTTTTTTCTTCTATGAAACGTTAGATGCATTTCGCTTCAAACAAAAGAGAGAAAAAGTCGTTGTCACATTTATGACCCATTCATAATTTATCATGTTACTGCTTGAAACGAAATATTCATCATGCGTTACTTTGAAAGGTTTTTGATTTGTTTTGATGTTATTTGATTGAAATGAAACTACAATCTCAAAAATGATGGGACTCGTTTCGTTTTAAAAGATCCCAATGCATATAGACGTGAAATCCTGTCAAACTCTATTTTGTATGGCTCATTGTGAGCTGGAAATGTCTTGCTAGGCTGAAAAAGCGATTTGCGCTGACGTTCGTAGGGCGTTTTCTTAGAAAAGTCTTCGAGTATTGAGGACTGTCTTGAAGTCTGTGTAGCGCGGTTTTCGGACAACTTTCAAGGTGGATCGTAGCTCTGCATATTTTACTTTTGCCAGCCAAGTCAGCCATGTTTTAGGTGAAGTTTGATAAAAAAAGATCAAATGAAATTTTTTCTTCCCAGTAAAAATTTCACACTCATAATTTTCAACGATATTTTATGATAAAATTTTTATTTTCCTCGATTCATGTTTTTTTTTTTAATTTCAGACAATCATAAAATCTTTCCTTTTTCAAAAAAAACAATAATTAGCTGATGAATGTTAAAATAAAAATGAAATCAAAACCATGCTTTATCACATTTTCTAAGCAAATCAAATATAAAATTACACAAACATTGAATTGCCTGTGTTTAATTGTAAAAATAAACGTTCTTTTTTTATTTTATTTTCTGTTAAGATATATTTCGGGATCACATTTCAATATAATTTTTATTATTATTATTTTTTTCATAAATAATAAAATGAATAAAAAAAAACAAAATAAAACTTCAAACTCTTGATTACTTATATTTTTTTTTTTTTTTATTATTTAAATCGACTTAAAAAAAATTTAAATTTACATAAATATATGTATAGTGTGCAAAATGTTTTGCCTTTTAAATGTTCACTTGAATTGAATTCAATTTCAATTCAAACAAAAAATGTTTTTATACTTAAAACATGTTGTGGAAATACGAGAGAGAGAGGAGTTTAAGTTTTTAAACTGCCGTTTTTTTGTTGTTATTTTTTTTTTATTTGAATTTGTTCATTTACTGTTGGAGATCGGTTACATATGTGCTGTGAATGTACAGCACACATTTTTAACTTGTCTTACAGGTTTGGATTTAAGCTGTTTTTATGATTTCTTCTTCTTCTTTCGGCTGTACTTGAAGCAGGTAGATATGAGACGAAGTCAGTGGTGGATTATGTGATCATTTTTCTATGAAAAGGTGGAATTTGAGCAAAAATTCTTGAAAATCATCATTTTTGGTCAAAATATAAATTTGATTTGAATTTCATTGAGCATCAGGCCAAAATATTTCCCTTCCCTGCAATTTCTGTTATGTTGTGCACACTTTCATGTTGACTTAATCATATTACAACTCAACCAGTTTGGAATTGTCCAAATATCAAATAACTGGAATCGATTTCAATGTCCTTAAATTTTTGCATATTAAAAGGACGAATACTCACCTGTTTCATTTTTTACCGTACAAAAAATTACACTTAAAAAGGAATCCTTTTAACAAATTTTATACCTGTCACATTCCTCACAACTACACACCTTTTTTCACTTTATGAATTCACTAATACACGTTAACAGTCATAACTTGGTTTAACATTTCAATTCGTGTACACTGTGAAATAATAATGAACACAAGAAACCTGCATGAATCACATATAGATTCTCTTTTCAACATACATTCACATATTATTTTAATAAGACTCTGGTTTGTAAGCAAGTAATATTGGCGTCCATTTTAGTTTTGTCTGAGATTCGTTACTTGTAACAAGCATTTTAACATACAAGTTAAAATTTAATTTTTTCCATGTAATCACGGCATAAAACATTTTAATATTCCAAATCACATTGAATTGAAATGGACTTTTGGTGAAATTTAATTGTAAATATTTCCTTGTAAATAAATTGAAATTAATATTTTTTAATAGAATAAAGTGCCATTAAAATTAAAAAAGAATCTAAAAGAAATTTTAGTACAAAAAAATGCAACGAATCAATGAAATTTAAAAGTTTAATGTGAAAAAGGAATCAAATAAAGCCAATTTAGTGCAAATAAATGTGTTTGTGTTAAGAAAATGTATGTAGAATGAAATAAAATTTCAAGGTTCTGTACATAGAAGTTTTATAAATACATCAGAATCAGTAAGAGAAGCAAAAAAAGAAATCAACGCAACGTGTTTTGAGAATTTAAAATAAAAATAATACAAAAAAAAATATCGACGCTCAAATTGAAAATAAAATAAAAAGAAAATAATAAAGATAAATATTTACATTCAACTCATGTTATCGTGTTTTGTCTTTCATACACACACACACACATACGTGTATGATAGCGATATGTGATTTGTCTTGTGCAATCATTAATTATGCAAAAAATTAATAAAATATGAAATAATAATAAAAATCAGACGCATACAAATAAATATAAAATAAAAAAAATTATAAATTCAAATTAAAATTAATATTAATCAGATAATTTAAATGTCAATTTATTGCTTGAAATATTATTAAATGAAAGTGAATTTTAATTTAATAATAAATTTTAAGGGTTCGTCACTTGATTTTCACACAAATCTTTTGTTTTATAATCGAAAACAAATCAATAATTTGTATGTTAAATTACATCAACACTTTTAATGACAGCACGACGAAATCAATCAAAGTTCACATATAGGTGTAAAAATAAAAAAAATTATCTTGTAAAATAACGATAATATAAAAATTAAAATGGATTTACTTAATTCATCGAATGGGTCACAATTGCCCAATAATCACTTTCATATGGATCCACAGGTAATGATTTTTTTTTGAAATTGATTGAAAATGATGAAATTTTTAAAAGAAAAGAATTTTAAGTTCGATGCATTTTCATGGGAGATTCCATGAAATGCGTTCACTGGAAGTATTCTGGAAGCTCAGATTATGATTGAAGCCTTCGTCTAAACAGGCCGTAGACCACAATAGGACTCTTTGAGACCGCGGTGGTGCCCTTGTAAAACCTAACCTAACTAATCACTAAAAAAAATTTCGTCAATCACTAAAAAAACCGTCAATCACTTTTAAACAGGTCAATGATAAAAAAAATCGCTAATCACTGAAAAAATAAGTGAATCACTAAAAAAAAGACATGAGCGTGAAGTGCTAAGAAAATAATTTTATGTCCGTTAGTGCTAAGAAATTTCCGTTGGTGCTAAGAAAAAACTTCCATTGGTGCTAAGAAATTTCCATTGGTGCTAACTTCACGCTCATAAAAAAGACGCTTATCACTAAAAAACCCGTCAATCACTTAAAATAAGTCGCCAATCACATTAAAATAGGCCAATTATGAAAAAAGGCGCCAATCACGAATAAAGTTGCACGTCATGAAAAATGTCGCCAATCAAAAAAAGGTCTCATATTAACAAAATCCTCATGTGGACAGAAAAGGGTTAATTAAAATCTAATTTTAGGAATTTTTCCGTTACAGTACACTTGAATTTCAAAATTTAAACACAAATTTAATACAAAAATAAAAGTAAAAAAAAGTTCACTTAAATATTTCACAAAAATTTCAAACCTAATTATCAAGTATTGTGGTATAATTAAATATTTAATTCAACATTTGGATCATTAATAACTTTAAAAGGAAAAAAAATTGTAAAGTGTTGAAAACGTAAAATTTTATTTTGATCAAAATTGATTGATGATTGTTAGATGAAAAGATTGTGTTAATTGATCAAAAAGATAAAACTTCATTTTCCATTTAAATCCATGTTTACCAACAAAATCATCGCAAACTCAAAATAAATACGTTACAATCCAAAGCACACTTAAGCAGTTAACCAGTTTTATTGAAGAAAAAAAATTGAAATACTTAACATAACTTTTAATATAACAGTGGAATGTCACTTTTTTATAGTAAAAATACAACAAAACCACATTTGAATTTGAATTTGATATTAAATGCAGTTTAACGTTATTATATTGAGCAAATAAATGTCTATATGAGTAAATTAAATTGCATTATAAATATATATTTTGCGTTGAAATAGATATTGAAACGCTTTGGTGGTGTATTGTGTGCTTTTTATGCTATATGAGAGTTGTTGCTGGTTTTATTGCAATTCGTGTAAATTGTATTGAATGCTGGAAGGCAACAATAAGAACTTAAGTATTCAAGATTATCTGAAGGGTGTAAATTTATTTTTCATTGTTGGATAGTTAACCCTTCACCCTTCATTGAAATTTGAATCACTTACATAAAATTTTAAAAAAGCTCAGGTAATTTAGCTCTTATGTGACTTTTAAATTTCCGTCAATCACTTTAATTCCGGTTGATGCTGGTTTGACAAGCTCGTAAACGAATCTCTGGGTCACAAATAGGGTGAAGGGTTAAAAAAAAATTTAAAAAAAAATTCTTATAACAATTCACAATCACCATACATTTAAATTGAAAATCAATAGAGATTTAAACGGGAATTTAATGTGACCATTGTTCATTTAATTTTTTTTCTTTAAATATCAAATAGTGACAATGATTATACAAAGACAGCTTACAATAATAACAGGTTCTTCTGGTATTGACGACTTATTATAATGAAAATATTTATAATTTCAATTACAATGTTAATGTAGGTGAAATGAAAGGTATCCTGTTCTATTCAATAATAATTACAGTTAGGTAATTTTCTTTCTTTGTGTCAGTTTCATTGTAAATTTAACACAAATAGTGAAATTCAAATCCATTAAATTGAGAATTTTAAGGTAAAATTTTACAACGATATTCAATTAAATTTAAAACGACAAATTTTTACTCGTATTAGTCATACAATTTCAATTTATCGGTAAAAAATTATTGCACATAATTCCATTTTTGAACTACTTTCGATTATGTTAAATGATAAAAAAACGTAAAAAAAATGTAACATTGTTTTAAAATTACAACTCAAAATTCAACACAATTGAATTGGGTGCTGACTCATTTCTTGTAACAAATTTTCTTGAATGTACGCTAAATTTTTGTATTTGAATAGTATTTTAGAAGTGAAAAAATAAAATTTAAATGAAAGAGTCTTCTAATCATTAAAATGTATTTTAATGAGCTTTATCTGATTGAAAAGTTTCATGTCACGCAGTTATTTTTCCCTTAACTGCCATTTTGATGCCATTAAGGCATTTTGTGATGATGAATGAATGAATGAATGAATATGAGTGAGTGATTCGTGGAAATTTTATATAGGTCGAATTTAACTGTAACTTCTGTTGAAAAGAGATGACACTGAAAAAAAATAAAAGAAGAAGATTTTTTTCTTAAAAATTTCATTAAATTAGTATGAATTGTGTACTTACACTTAAAACAATGACATCGTTTGTTATGAAATTTTACATGTACCAAAATTTTAACGATGCATGTGTGAAATTAGCAGATATGTGATATTATCTTCATGTCTTTTAATGTCTCTTATGAGCACAGTGAGAACGTTAATTAATGTCACTTGAAGGTCAAGTTGAAGCTCTTCATTGATTCAATTGAGTCACTCACCGAATAATAATAAAAAAAAATACTTTAATAAAAATTTATCACATAAATTAATTCAAATCTTAATTTTTTTCCCATCATTACAATGTCACGGAGATTGTTAATTATGCAGACGATGATGATAGTAATTTTTTTGGTATGTGTTTGTAAAAATAAAAGAAATGCGCTCAACCATTTCCATTCATAATATTTAATTTTATCATCATCACGCTTTATTTTCCTTGTTCTTCTTCTTCTATGATATGAGTAAAATTTCGTGTTGATTACCTGCTTATTTTATTCATTAAATCAAATTATATGCTAAATATATACAAGTGTTTATAAAGAAAACATTAAAATAAACATCAAATTATTTATACATTTTTTTTATAATTTATCGCAGTCAGACGAGGTAACTGACTCTATTTTTTTTTAATGTTTGTATGTATTTTGATGAATGTATCAATGAATATTTTTTATTAATCTGTTTGTCATGTTTACTAATTAGAAAATTTTACATTAATACGATTTTTTTAAATGAAAGGAGACCCGAATTTCTTATCAATCGTGATAAATGAATGCAAGATTTGCTGTCACCATACAAAAAATGTTTCCGGTGAAATTTGTACTTACATTTACTTTCAAAATTAACATATTATCTCGTAAAATAAACATGAGCCACTTCCTCATTTAAATAATTTTTGTAAAAAAACATGAGCAAGTAGGTGATTTTACAAGTCAGAGAGAGTGGATTTAAGTGATGTTTTGAGTTAATTTAAGATTAAATAGAATGAAATTGTGTTGAGATGTGTGATGATGGATTCATGACACGTTGATTCAATTGACCGGCTCTACAATGACGGGAAATGCGAAAAATAATATTTTCATAAGTCTTAGGTTAAAGTGACCTGAAATAAAGCTATAGAGAATATTTCAAGCTGCAACTTTGCTGAACTGACAAAGTCAATATTACACATATTAAGAGGCAAAATACACGATTTTGAGCTCGGACTTGCCTTTTCTGCGCTTTTTCTCTCCATTTTCTTTCATGAAGCGTCCGCAGGTCTGCTTCGCCATTTTCGATCCATCTGGCTTCACGTTAAACCTCACGAGGACAATCGTTTTCTCGTTACTTGCTTGATAAGCGATGGTCATACCATTTCATTATCACTCCATTCATCTATCATTTGATATGAGTTACACCTAGTCATCGACCTTCACACAGATGATCGAAATCCTCTAATCATATTAAATCTACATCAAAATAAATGATTTAAATATTAATTTCATGTAAAATGATTAAACGATTTTTGTTCAATTCATGTTCAGTCAAATAAATTACTTACATTTCATGGCCCTACTCAAATAAATGGATACAAAAAAATTACATGCCCAGCAATATTAATTAAAAAAATATTTCATTTATGTTATGCTTTTAATATAGATTGTGGTTGTTTTGATTATTTTTTTTTGTTGTGTAAAGTAATTTGTTTCTGTTAACTGTCGACATGCTGCTGTGCTACTGAATTTAATATTTTTTTTTCATTCAATTTAGGCAAAATATCTCATTACATTGCAGGCAATATTGAAATTCTTTGGTCAGTAATTTATGATTTTCACATACATGAAAATTATTAAAAAAAAATATTCATAAAAATTAATTTCATTGAACGATTTTATGTTACAAAATTTTTATTTGCACATTCACTGAGGCGTTACTCACATGTATAAAATATTAAATTTTACATTTAAATCATGAATTTCATTGCATTATGAAAATTTTAACCATTAATAACTCACTTTATCATGATATGTTCAATGACTGATAAGATGCTGCATACACAATTTGTCATTTTATAAAAAAAAATATTAAATAATAAAAAGGTTACTTGCTTTTTTGCATTTTTGATACCATCAACGCTAATGATGATGGTACTTGTCAATATATCATTTTTTATTCAATACAGTCATTTAATCGTTGAATTTTTCATATGAAATAATGAAATGAGTTAAAATACAAATAATAATATGTTTAATTTAATATAATGAACAAAAATGGATAAGTTTGGGTCAAAAGGTGGGCACAAGAATCAATAAATATTTATCTTCACATACATTTTTTGTGTCATTATGTTTTTTTTTGTAATATTTGTATTGTGTGGATTGAAGAAGGAGAAAAAAATGAATGTTTTTTTTTTGTTGTAAGATATAAATTAAAATGAAAAAAAATATTAAAATAACCAGACATGCCTTTTTGAATTTTTGCATGCCAACGACAATGGACATGCTTTAAATTTTTGCACGTAAATCGAATTAAACCAAGAAAAAAATGATAATAACAAGCAGAAAATGGATAAGAAAAGATTAATCGATTGTTGAATGACATATTATTTAATGTGATTTTTTTTTTAATGTCATTTCATTTCAATAATAATGATTCATTTCATTTAAATGATGGATTTAAATACTTGTCTTACTTATTTTCAATGTTTTTTTATGATAATTCTTTGAAATGATCAAATTTTACTTTTGTTGTGGTTTTTTGGATCCCATTCATGCCTTTTAATGATTAGGGTTACAGACAAAAACAAGAATTGATCGCGTGCTTTGAAATTAAACGTCTAAAACAAATAATGAGATGTTTAAATGTAAAAGAAAGAAATAAATAATAAAATTTATACCTTTTTTGCCTCAGGCGAGATGATACTTACAGTATAAATATGGCCTTGAACACCTTTTATTAGGTAGATTATTATGAGAGTAATAATAATATTTACGGTATTCAAATCCAAGTTAAGTCATTATTTACTGAAAATATTTAGATAATTTTTTTTGAAGAAGATAATTTGAATAAGACAGAGATCATGGTTAAAAAAATTAGGAGCTTACTGAAATTTGGACCTTCGTATGACGTCAAAAGCTCGTATCAGATAAGATTTTCGAAGATTTTACAAGGCACTCAGTCACTCAGGGCCCGAAAATTCATCAATCATGGCTAGTGCAGTAATTGTTCGAAAATTGTCCATCATTCAACGGCTTAAAACAAATTTTAAATTCGAATCACATCACTTTACATTCCAAGAACGATTACATTTAAATTTTCTCCATAGAACCAACATTTATTCACCTGGAATTAAAATTTCAATTTTTTTTTGAAAATAATTATCATCAATTGTCATCACATTTTACTTGTAAACCTGTAAAACGAGACAGATTCAATGAAATTCCTCAACAGATTAGTAATAAAACATATTTTAATACTTCATTCTTACCTATCTCTAACTCAATCACGTCAAAGAGAAAATAGAAATGAAACGTGTTATTATGACAACAATGCATTGATAAGCATAACAATATAAAATTATGTTATTATTTTAAACATTCCCTTTCAAGTTCTTCAATGAAATGGGATTTAAAATTCATTTCATCATCATTATCATAATATTTTCATACATAATTAACCTTATTATTATCATCATTATGATCGAAATTTCATTCTAAATAACAATCGAAACACTTAAAATTAATTTAATTCAAAATTTCGCTGTGGGTTCAATAAAATTGGATAATTGAATGAAAATATTTGAAATTAAAATAAAATGAATCATGTATCAAATTTAAACGATGATTTTATTGGAATAAAACTCATTGCATACTTTTAGGCTCAATCAATTTTTTTTAAATGAAATCTAATCTTATCAAATTATTTAATTCTGAAAGTAAGCTTCAATCACATTTCATTATTATTATAATAATCTATTAATTTAATATGTATAAGAATCAGAACGAAAAAAAATAAAATTAAAAGAAAAAAACAGAAAGAATCTGACAAAATCAACTAAATAAAAAAAGGAGAAAAAACCGATTCTTGATTATAATCCAATTTTTTTTTTTTGAATTTTCCATACGTAACAATTTAAATGCCATTGCACATGACTTGATCAGAATTTTTTTTGTGCTGTATAACAGAATACATCAATACTTGTCAAAACCTGTTTTAGAGCCAAAAAATTTTGTTCTGAGTATCCAAATTTATTCTTTTTATTGTTTTTTTTAAACTTCATTCTTTTATTGTTCATTCTACATTTTTTTTCGTCTTCCTTTGTATTAGAAAAAGAACATAAATAATAATTTTAAGTGTATTTTTTGTTGTATTTCATTTTTTTTGAATTAAAGTGAAGTGCAGTAAAGTAAAAGATATATTTGAAGTTAAATAAGAGAATTTTTCAATCATTCATCGTCCTGATCCTGATCAACGTTGTATGTGAATGTGATGAAATTTTTTTTTATCTTGTCTTGTTTATTTCCCTGTTTTGTCTTTAATTCAAAAGAAGCGATAAATGATTAGCTTAAGTGCATTTTGAGAGATTTCAGTGACCTTGAAAGAGATTTTCAATATTTTTATATTTTAACCAGGAAAGAACTCGTTGGAATTTTTCAATGTCCTTGAAAAATCTCAAATTCACTAACTTGGTCTTATAAAATTTATTCGAAAATTGCATCGAAGCTAAAACAGGTCTCAAAAGTGCATTAATTTAAAAGTTACATTCAAAGATCCTGTGAGCAATGAATAAAAATCAAAAAAATTGTCTGTATTGAATTTAAAGGCCCATGAAAAATAGAAAATAATATTAATTTTTTTTAACAATGAAATATTCATTATTTTAAATAAAAAGCACTTGAAATTAAAAAAAAATAATCCTACAGGAAAAAATATATGAGAATCAGAGAATTGAGAAAAAAAAGGAATAAAAATACACTGCCTTGTATATGGATAGTAAAGAGAATGAAATTTCATCATCATCATCATGCATTCTTGAATATTTGTATTACGAAATCAGACATCAAATTGTGTAATAATGCACCGCCTTAGGTTTCTTCTCCAAATTGTAAATGGAAATGACCTTACATTATTTTTTAAACATGAATTCCTTTACATTTTTTTTTCTCTTTATGAAAATGAATGGGTTAAACTTTGTGATGTATGTAAGAAGAAAAAAGATACAATTCCAAATGTGAAATGACCACAATAATACTTTTTTTGTGTTACTTTGATGCAATTTCACAGTTAAAAGTTCAATGAAACAAGAAAAAGAACAGATTTCATTCTTATCATCAAGTAAATCACATTTTGCATTTTAAAGTAGAGTAAGAGACAAAAAACAGACATACAGAAACAAGAGAAGTTATTCATTTATTTATAAATTTATAATAAATAAAAATAAAACTTCCTCATCTCGTACTCCAGATCTCATGAAAATAACATCAGTTTTTGCATTATTTTCATTTTCATCACTCTTCACTTCAAACGAAAATAAAAATGTGTGTGTTGATGATGAAAACAAACAACTGTAGGTACATATTTTGCACATTTGTCACATTAACGTCATTTCTCATATCAATTATTTATTATAAATGTATTGTGTGGTTTTTACTCCACTTTAAATTGCTCTACTCTTTTTATTATTTTTTCTTTGTATTCTCATAATTTTGAGTAATAAAATCGAGATGTGTGTCTGTGTTTTATGAATATTTAATGTTAATTTTAATACATTTCATTTTTCTCTTAGTGTGTCACATTATGGAAAAAAAAATATGAATATAAAAAAAAATTGAGATAGAAGTGCGCCAAATACTATGATCGATTACCATACTTTAATCGCCCACATGTTTAGTAATTTATTTTAAAAATTTATTTGTAAACACACAAATTTTACTCATGTACTTATGTTCGAATAAAATGCGGTCTCATTTAAAAAGTCATATGAAAAGTAACATAATCACATGTGAAGCTTGGAAAAAAATATAATATGACTTTATTTGACAAAGTTGATGCATGAAGTGAAAATGATGGATTTATTTTTAAATTTTTAGAATGAAGTTAGTTAATTATTTATAGGTCATTTACGAAATTCATTTTGTAGGCTATGTGAGTCGATTAAACATTTCAATCCTATCCTTTCCTATCCTTTCCTATCCTATCCTATCCTATCCTATCCTATCCTATCCTATCCTATCCTATCCTATCCTATCCTATCCTATCCTATCCTATCCTATCCTATCCTATCCTATCCT
>LN483371.1:426831-478205 GCA_900002565.1 Culicoides sonorensis
AGACAGATCCTATCCTATCCTATCCTATCCTATCCTATCCTATCCTATCCTATCCTATCCTATCCTATCCTATCCTTTGACCTTTGACAGAAACAGCGTTTTTTCAAACATTTTTATAGTAAAATAACATCAATCACATAAGAAAAGACAGACCCAAAAATGATATCAATACATCTTTTCTTTCACCATACATCAAATATTTTAACGTTCAAAGCAACCTAAATTCTCTCATCGTTTTGAGCTTGAATTCTTTTAGTCAATCAACGTCTTTATAGAACAATTCTCATTTTTTTCTATGAAATATTATTCATTTTTCTTGTTGTTTGTTATGTTTGTATACTGTAATAGTGTTATAAAAAAAATCTACACTCAATTTGAATATAAAAACATAAAGGCATTTACATACCGATACACGCACACACACACATTGAAATAACGAGAGATTTTTTTTATACATAAAATTTAACATTATAATGGTTTTAAGAATATTCAAATATAATGCAAACTATGTTAAAAGGAAAATAAAATAATAATAATACTCAAAATATTATACCTAGAACAGACATAATAATAATGCAATACATACACACATACACAAACATACTCAACACATGTGTCTGCCTTATAAGTTGAATACTTACATTGAAATGAAATGAAAAGAAACGAAAACGTTCATTTAATGTGTACATTCAATGTTTGTCTACATTCCTTCTTTTTGTGTGTTTTTTCTTTCTTTTCTTCTTATTTTAAGTGTGTGTGAAATGTGTTTAATGTTCAAAACTATACACATGATGACGATGAAGAGACACGAAAAATGTGTATTTTTGTCAGAGAGTTTTTAGTAACAACTCGACTGGATGCCGGATTGGATTGAAATTTAGAGTGAAATAGTTCGGCTTAAAAAAAAACAAAAAATATTATTTTGATATAAAAAAAAATAAATAAATAAATATTTTTACGTTACCTTTAAATTTTGGTGTACCTTAAATTCAATTTAATATCAGTTGTTTACTGTCAAAATTAAAAATATTTACAAATAAATTTAAAAACACACTTTTTGAGGTGATTTCAATGTAAATTTTAAATATCATTGAAACTATATTCAAATTAAAGTGAAAATAAAAAGCAATTACATGACTGCTAGACACCTCTTGTTATTGTTCTGATGGTGTAACTTCAAGTCAAGTGCATGTTTTTCATATAATTTATGGTTAAAAGGTGAAATGTAACATTTTAAAACGAAAATGACACGAAATTAGTGTGTTTTTATAGTTCATAACAGAATTGTGTGCACTTGCACTTCAAAAAAAATTAAAATAAATAAAAAAATCAAAAGTATTTAAAGGAATGTGAAAAAATAAATATTTGTACCGGTATATTGGGTATTGGAACGAAAATAATAATAAAGATCATCATCATCAAAAGAATGTGGTTTTCAAGGCAACCAAAAATTACTTTTAATTTTAATTTAAAACTGGTTTTCTATCCGTAAGATGATCTAAACCCAAACAAGAATTATTAAAAATATAAACATTCTTGAACCATCATCATCATTTTTATCATATCATCGTAAAGTCATCAAATTTCCAGACATCAAATCATCGTAACACATTGAATTGGATATAATTTAAATATTTAAAGTGCGGGTGCTGATATAGCACAAAAGTTATGAAGATTTATGACTTTTTGCCAAATAATGTTCTGGTACGTAAAACAGCAGTAATTTAAGGATCTCATAATGTGAAATTAAAATAATTGGTTAGTTCCTGAAAAAAAGTTTGTGTGATGCAATTTTAAGTGAAAATGATCAGGGCAAAAGACCAGTATGAATGAAAACGCGGTAAAATGAATTTTTTGTTTGTATTTGCATCAAAACATTGAGTTGTGTAGTAAGAATGAAAACATTTTTAAACACTAGACAGTTGTATGAATGTCGTTTCCGGTTGTTTTTTTTAACTCTACTCGCAATTCATATGAAGTGTGTATAAGAAGCAAAGTTCACACTCAACTCACTCAACTTTGAATGATTCTAGTTCTGAAAAAAATTAAAAATGAGAAACAATAAAATTCTAAAGTGAATTCTCTTTTAAAGTTTGAATTTTTTATTCGTATTGTTTACAATAAACAAGAAAAAATATCAAATGGAAGAAAAAGAAGAAGAATATAAAAGTTACTCCTATTTAAACATCACTTTACATAATAAACAATGAAATAATGAATTAAATTTCACACACACACACACACATTTAATAGACATAAGACGTGGAATTTCTTTTATTTTTATTGAAATCCAGGAAAAAAAAAGTGTATCATAAATAAAAAGACCGACCACAGTGATTTCAATTTCAATTCCATTACAATTTTTCACAAGTACTCTTGATTTATTATTAAAAAAAAAAAAATAAAACAAAATAAAATGAAAAAAATAAAATATCTCGAATAAAATTAAATATACATGAGAAAATAATAGACAACTGACTAGACATCAGAATTATTTTCATAGTAAAAAAAAAATATGTAATTTAATACAAAAAAAAAGTATTTAAAATACTGCTCATATACAAATTGGTTTGAATTGCGATAAGATAAGAAAAAAATTCAAATAATTTTTTTTTTTGGTTATTGAATTTTAATTCATTTTTTAATTAGGGGGTGTCGAAATTTTAATTATGTGGAATTTGACTTAGAATACCTCAAAATATATTTTATTTATTTTCGGTCTTGGCATTCTGTATGATTTTCTTTAAAAATTGTTTCTTTCACAGTAACAAGACGGTCGATTTGGCCTTTTTCGACATTTGCTTGAATACTCATATGGTCAATTCGACACTGACCATTAAAGGCGCATATTTCTGTGATTTAGAAACAATTTTTTTTAAGTTTGGTCTTGATTCGAGGGGCAAAACGTAGAGCCAACGTATAGCTCCATAGACCATCCATACACAAGTTTCTTGTACGAATACTAAAAAAAACATGAAATATCATCTTAATATAGCTCATAACTGAAAATTTCCCTTTAACTGGATTCGAGTCTTCTAAAGAAATAAATTTAAAAATAAATTTTTAGATAGCTTTTCGGAAAAAAGTCGACCAGTGCAGGTTAAAGGGTTAAAAAATCTCAACCATCAAATTTTTCTTAAACTACCTTTGATTGGCCCTTTTTTCATATTTTTTTTAACAGAACTATCGGATATACCTTAACGAGGCAGATAAATCTACAAAATATGACAGTTAACTTGCATTTCAACACAAATTCATTTCAAAAAAATTACGTGGGCGTCAATAATTTGGATGATTCATTTTATATTTTATGAGTTTGTTTATAAATCCTGATCAAATTAAAATGCATTAAACATCAAACAACTCCGAAATTTATGTTTCAATGCATTTAAATCATAAATTTCAACGAAATGTGATGTAACGGTGAAATGGAGTTGACTTACATAAATTATGTGACTCAATTCCAATCATAACCATAAATTTGAAATTTGATGAATTATGACAATGATGGATTTTAAGAAGAAAATAAAATTCTTTGAAAATAGTTTTTTTTCTTTAACATTTAATCAGATCTGTCATTGAGATCGTTTTATTTTTGCAAAAAAAATATTACACTTAAAACTTGAGGAGTACTTGAAAGATTTATAGATGAAATTTAGAAGTGAAATTTTAGAGCTAACGATGTACAAGTGTGTTAATTGCCTTGATGTTTGTTTTCCGTGAATTTCACTGAATTATTTAAAGAAAAAAATTTCAATGATGTTTTTACACTGTGAATTGAAAATGTCACGCTCACCTCCACTCATTGGTACATGCAGACTTCATCAGTGGCCAAATTTCTTGTTTTTTTTCAAAATCGGTAAAAAATTCGCTTAAAAGTCTCTTTGTCACTTCGTTTGAGTATCAAATCTTCTTGAACTGCAGAACGTTTTCAGCTTAGAGTGCCGATATTTGTATTTAATTACATTTTTTTCCCTAAAAATTCATGTTCAAAAAAAAACTGGTAGCTAAGTACCCAGAAAAAATGTTGATTGAGACACTTCACTTAATGACATTCCATCAGTTGATTGTAAAATGACTTCATTTAAGCAATAATTGAAAGATTTCATGAATTAACGTCATTGAACGTAATCTGCCTGTGTAATAACACCTTTTTAAGTCTGCGATAAAAAAAGTTGTATTTATTTTTAACTTTTACCATAACAAGCTACTTTACACTTATTTTATTTATTTACACTTTCTGATCATCCGAATTATGATTATTTTTTTTCGGTGATTGTCTTGTTACGATCATGTCATTGATATTTTTTTAAAGTTGAAATAAAAGTACGAGTAATGTTGGTTAAAAGAATGTTTTTCATGAGACACTCCTAGATTTAAATTTAATACAATTCAACATACGCAGGTTGTTGAACAATAATCGATGATTAACATGAATTGGTATGTTAAATTGAAATGAACTAACCAAATAATCTTGATTTTCAAAAAAAAAACATTGAAATAGGGTTGAGACAAGGCTGTAAGGTGTTTTCTTTTGTATTTCACTCATCTCATGATAAGAGACACACCTGATATTGTCTTCTTCACACCGTTTTCTGGTATTGAAATGTCATTTCTTGATCAAAATTAAAAATATTTAAAAAAATTCGTGTGTTAACGATTAAAATTAAATTTTTTTGAGAGAAACAATGAAAGGTGTTTAATAATAAAAATAAATACATTGTAATTCCTACTCAATGTAATAAAATTTAATATTTATTATTGACACCTTTCATTATTTGTTTAAATTTAAATTTTTACTAATGTTATTTTTCAATTTTTTTTTCTTCTAATTACAGAACGATAGAACAGCATGGGACTATCAAACAGTAACATTGTCTCGAGTGCCAGGCTTCGGTTTTGGTATCGCTGTATCTGGTGGTAAAGATAATCCTCATTTTGCTAACGGTGATCCAAGTATCGCTGTTAGTGATGTTCTCGCGTCTGGGCCTGCGGAGGATAAATTACAGTAAGATTAAAAAAATTACAATTCAAATCACATTTTTTAATGATTTTAAATTTTTTTTACCATTAAATAGAGTCAATGACAGAATTATCACCGTAAATGGCATCAGCTTAGAAAATGTAGAATACGCAACAGCAGTCCAAGTACTTCGTGATAGTGGAAATACGGTAACACTAGTTGTAAAGCGACGTATACCTCAAGGCAGTAATGGCCAAATGATGTCACCATCTCACCAACATTCACACAGTTTAAGCTCTGCTGGTCTCATCAGCAACGGGGCAGGATCTCAACCACAAATCAAAGTAGTCATAACAAAAGGTAATAAAAAGGATGATTTTGGAATCGTCCTGGGATGTAAATTATTTGTCAAAGAAATTTCATCAAAGACCAAGGAACAACTAAGTGCCAATGGATATACATTGCAAGAGGGTGATGTAATAACCCGTATTCACAATGCAAATTGTAATGATTCAATGAGTATTAAAGAGGCAAAGAAAGTAATTGATAGTTGTAAAGATCGACTTACGATATCTGTTGTGAGAGGTGATGTCACAACAACAAATCTCAACAGCAATTCTGGCATGCAAAGTCCAGCGTATAGTCACACAGCTCAAGTCTCAAATTGCAGCAACATCGATGATAATTTCCTATCAGGAGGCCCTTCATATTCAGCTCAGAATTTGTACGTGCAACCACCCACACGAACAGGCAATCCAATGATTGATGATAAAAGTAATTTAACACCACGTGGAAGATCAAGGAATCCATTAACTGACATCTCATTACAACAATTAGATCGACCAAGTACCCCAACTGGCGGAATTAATCATCAAAGATCACGAAGTGGAATCGACCAGGAATTGCCACGACCTCCAATGCCTAGAAATGAAGATTATTACAGTTCAAGGAGGCAATTATACGACGAGGATCAGAGTTTGATGAGAAATAAGCCGTCAGAACCGAGATATATTACATTTCAAAAGGAGGGGTCTGTTGGAATTCGACTCACTGGCGGCAATGAAGTGGGAATTTTTGTCACAGCAGTTCAACAAGGCAGTCCAGCATCCATGCAAGGTCTTGTCCCAGGTGATAAAATCCTCAAAGTCAACGATATGGATATGAATGGTGTTACGCGAGAAGAAGCCGTTCTCTTCCTCCTTAGCTTACAAGATCGCATTGATCTCATTGTTCAATATTGCAAAGAAGAGTATGATAATGTCATTGCAACACAACGCGGTGACTCATTTCACATCAAGACACATTTCCATTACGATACACCATCCAAAGGCGAGACTCCTTTTAAAGCGGGTGATGTTTTCCGTGTTGTTGATACCTTGTATAACGGAGTTGTTGGTGCCTGGCAAGTCATCAAAGTAGGACGTGGCCATACAGAAACACAACGTGGTGTGATTCCCAATAAAGCGAGGGCTGAGGAACTCGCAACCGCTCAATTCAATGCAACGAAAAAAGAGATTAGTGATTCACAGTCACGTGTTGGATTCTTTAGACGTCGTCGTACAAATCATAGGAGATCCAAATCACTGTCACGTGAAAATTGGGATGATGTTGTATTTAGTGATTCGATCTCGAAATTCCCTGCATATGAACGTGTAGTGTTACGACATCCTGGCTTTGTGAGACCTGTGTGTCTATTTGGAGCAACATCAGATATCGCAAGAGATCGATTGATGAAAGAATGTCCAGATAAATTTACGGCTCCATTACAAGATGATGATAAGGGATCAAAATGTGGCATTGTCCGACTATCAAATATTCGTGATATTATGGATCGAGGCAAACATGCGTTATTGGATATAACACCGAATGCAGTGGATCGTCTCAATTATGCTCAATTTTACCCCGTTGTGATATTCCTTAAAGCCGATAATAAACATGTCATTAAACAATTGAGACAAGGTATTCCAAAGTCGGCTCACAAGAGTTCCAAGAAATTGTTGGAACAGTGTCAGAAATTGGAAAAAGTGTGGTCACATGTGTTCAGTGCAACAATTATGTTGGGTGAGGGAGATCAATGGTATCGCAAACTCAGAGATATGATTGATCAACAACAAAGTGGAGCGGTCTGGATGTCCGAAACTAAGGTAAACACTCATTTTCAAGTTATATTTGTATTTAACTTTTGGTGACGGTTAAATTCGGTGATAGGATTTGATGTTGTAAAAGTAATATCAGCTATTTTTTGGTGTAAGAACTTCTTATAACACGTAAATGTATCGGTAGATGTTGCTTTCAGGGTATTTCTGATAAAATTTTTTCATTTAAATGGAAACGCCTGGTATTTTTTCAAGTCAATTTCATTTCAAGTAAAAAGGCTCGTGTTTCCTTTCATATAAAATTAAAATTTAGTTGTATAAAATAAATTTCTTATCTAACACTTCTCTTTCTTTCTTTTATTTCTTTTTTTCCCCAATTCATAATGTAAAATATTTTTGTTGTGTATCATAATAATTGTTGTACAAAAAAAATCCTCATAAAAATTAACAAAAAAATATCTAGCGATTTGATTTTACATTAGAAACATATCTACCCTATAATTACACGCCTTACTCCCCACAACAACAACAACCTTGCCTTTTACCATGCTGTAATCCCATTTATTCTCCCACAAACGCTTTTAACATTAACAACAATAATACTTTTCGATCACCATCACGTTCACTCCGCTATTCATTACCGCCACAACAAACATACCAAGTGGTTCCAATCAGACAAGCACGTCGTCCATTAATTAATCAATTTTCTGATTCACTGCCTCAATTGTATGACTACAACAATGTCATACAAATGAGAAGTTTTGGCAGACAAAACGAACTACAACCACCACTCATACCACCAATCCCACAAAATTTCAATAATAATAATAATAATAATAAAACATTCTCTTATTTGAATCAGAATCCTCCCAACACAAGCAATAACAATACACTTGAATCGCGTCGTTCTCCTTATTATTACAACGACCTCGCGACATTGAGAATCGGAGAAATGCCTGATTCAAATAAGAATTTAAAATATTTTCCCACTAATCGATATGAGCCTAGAATTGATATCAATGAATTTGAATTTGAAAATAATAATAATCAAACTGAAACCGAGAATGAAGCTCAATTTAAAAATCCGAGATATTAATGGGAAAATATTTGTGGCTTTTTCATTTAAACAGCATGCACTTAAGTTCCTTTCATTTTAATTTAACTTTAAAATACCTATAAAATCATATCACAATTAAAATTAGTAAAATCCAGATTTGCCTGATAAATTTCTGTCTTCCTTAGAAAAAAATAAAACTTAAAATAATAAAATTCAGGCTAGTGATAAATGTAGCAATTAAATGTAAAATAATGCTTAATTATGGTACAAAATTACTGCTTTGAATGAATCGTGCCTTTCAGTAGCTTAGATACTTAATTTTTTTTTTAATTTTATTTTTTTTTTGTTTTATTAATTATTAATTAAAATTACTAACATTGCTATTGTTTGTTTATTTTATTTTAATATTATTAATTTTATGTGTTTCTTGTTTCTATTAACGAGAAAAAAAACAATTTCAAATGATTAACAAACGTGTGTTTTCTTTTTTTATTTATTTTCATGTCCTTGCTTCATCCCGACCCGATATTAAAATTATAATTTTATTATCAATTTAACACAAAACAAAAAAAAAACTTTTCATTAATCCAAAATCATCATCATCATCATCATTACACAAATTCATCTAACATTTTCATGTCCTTTGAAATTCCCTACACACATTTCTCTGCCTATCTCTCTGTGAAATAATAGCCCGTTGAATCCTTATCCGATGATTTCCTTTTCCCAATGAATACTTCCCGTTTATCATATGCATCAAGTCCTGAGTCTGACCTCGAAATGGGTCCAGGACCATCCAGCTCACTATCATTAGGCAATTTACCGGCATTGGTTAAAGCCAGTTCAGATCCATCCATTGCAACTAATCAGGATAATTTGGAAAGGGATCGGGATTTAGGTGATGGAATGGGATTAATGCCACCTCCATATACGGTAAGCATAACAAAAATTACAAAAAAATCATCATTTACTTGTTAACATTGAAATTGAAATTCATGTGATGAAAATGTAATTTTAGAACCCTTATGAGCATGCGACTGCCCACCAACGTAGATTAAATGTTGAAAGCAAATATGGTTTCAACAATAAAGGCACAAATGATAGTACTGATGATTTAGCCTCGTCTCGTCAAAATTCATCTCAAATCCTTGGAACAAATGGAAGTCAAGGAATTTATGGAGCAGGTAATGATAATAATTTTTCTTGTAGTAATTAGTTTGAACACTCTTGTATAAAAATTAAATTAATTTCTAGTCCCTGACTTGCCTCCCCGCATAGATCGCGCTTCCAAACCACCAGGAGGACAAGCAATATTACCTGGTGGTGGTACGCCAGGTTCATCACTGCCATCTCGCAATTCATCATCGCTCCATGGTAACAACAGCTTAGGTCGATCTGCACACGAAAGACTCTTCGGCTCAAAATCACTTGATCACAGTGATCCAACGCTAAATGACGAGTATGCAAGCCGCAGTCAATTACTTGGAACGTCAGACAAGAGAAATGGAAATGGAAATTCATCATTAGATCGTCCTAATAATTCATTGGATCGACAAAAGCCTGGAAAAATGGGTAATAGTTCGTATGACAGTGTATCAAGTTACGATTCATACAGCACTTCGCAATTAACACCGCAAACAATGAGATTGGGACCTAATGCTCCAGATGATCTCAAATCAGTACCGAATACAAAGTGAGTATTAAATAAATTATTTATTGTATGATCATAATGAAACAAAAATTTCCTTTTCATAGTGGCCGTCCACCATTAACGCCCAATCAAAGTCAAGAATATCGCAATTCAGTTGCAAATGAATTGATGGGCTCGCCTAGGAGCAGTCACTTGCATCAAGATATCATCGGAAATCGGAATTCAATGCACGATAGAAGTGGATATAATGGTGATATCAGTTCAAGAAGTAAGGAATAGATGAAATTATTTTGAATTAAAATTTAATTACATAAAATTTCAATTTCTAGGCTTAGGTGGACATGAGCCATTAACACCTCGAAACTCAAATGAACGACCAATGAACATGAACATTCCCCAACGTCCAACAAACTTGGGTTTGGATGGACCAAGGAAACAAATGATCGATACAAAGCCTGAATATGGAAAATACAGGTGAGGAAAATTCATTTTTATTTATTATTTTTTCATATGAGATTTAACGGAAAAAATTTATTTTCACTCATCTCTCAATTTTCAAACATTTCATGACAGATATGTCCGAAAACCAATAATTTTCTCTTCTAAATCTTCTCTCCCTCAAAGTCAATGTAACCCTAATCAAAAACACGTTCATGTCCTGCACAAATCTACTTGTGTTTATGCTAATTACCCGGTTTTATCTCCATATGACACATTAGTTTAAAATTAATCACCGATTTTTTTTATTTGTATCCTAATTATTTTATTTTATGTTTTTCTTTCATAATTTTTATTGTTGTTATCCATTGCACACACACCCCTTAGTCGTAATAATTCATCATCCCAAGCTGATTACAAGTCATCGCCAAAAGCTGGCCAAATGGGTCCTCCAAGTAGTAATGGAGCTCCATTTAAACCAGTTCCACCACCGAAGCCGAAAAATTATCGACCACCAGTTCAAGGAGTGAGTTTTTATATCTTTCATAGTTATAATATTTGAATTTTAATTTAAATCACATTTTCGATTTAAAGGAACCAATTTCTCCTCGTTCTCCAAACGGTTTTTACTACCCGCCATCTTCACACCATCACTACGGACAACAACAAATGCAAGGCACGGCAAATGGAAGTCAAATGAATCCAAATCCTGGTATGCATTCAAATTATGGCCAATATGGAGGGCATATGGGAAATGGATATGGCACAAATGGCCAGCAACAACCCACTTATATGAGTCGTGATCAAATTCCAATGAATGGTTATAATGGAAATTATGGTCAAAATTATGGTTCAGCTGTGCCACGAGGACATCCAGTTCGTAAGTGATTCATTTTTAATTGATATGAAATTCCAAGTAACATTTAAATGACGTTTACTTGCAGCTCCTGTTCCAGCTCACCACCCTTCAGAAAGACGCGCTCTTGATTTAGCTGGTAGTCGTGAACAACGTGGATCTGCCTTTGAACTCTATCGAAAACCATCGATCGGAGCAGGGGTACATCATGGAATGCGGTAAGAAAATTAAGTGTCTCATTTAAAATTTAAGAAAAATAAATCATTCATAAAATGCATGCTTTAAATTTATAATTAATTTCATGGAGGCAGACATAATGCACTAACTTTATTTTAAAATTGTATAAAATTCAGATTATTTTTTTTAATTTTAAATATCAAAGGGGTCATTTTGGTTAAAATTTACCTTTAAATTCAAATGAAATTTCAATTTCAATGACATTCAGGTTGAAGCTAAGAGTTTTCAATTATAACGTGCTTTATTTCTGCCTTCAACCAATAACATTTTAACTGGAAATTTGTTAGGGGTTATCAAACTGGAATCTTTCAATTACTTTTCAAACAAATTAAATTTAAAATTAAATGGTGGCTAGCTTTCATTTATTTATTTTACTTTCAATTTAAATCTCTTTAATCAATAAATTTTCTTTGTTCTAGCTTTAAAAATATTTTTCTGAAATTCTTTTTCCCATGAATCTTCAATTAAATTTCTATTTAGATGCAAAGATTGTGATGTGATTATGAAAGAGAATGAGTGATTTAAATTAAAATCTTTTTTAGGATAAAGTTAGTGCATGGTGTCGTGCATAATTCAATTCAATTAAAACTAATTTTTATTTTATTTAAAAATCTCTCTCATTTCAAAATTAAAATTGAAAAACAAAATACAAAAAATGCAGAGACATGGATCGACCTCCATCGCAACAACAACAAATCATGTTTGCAAATGCCAATGAGTATAACGATTACCAGCAATACATGTCACGACGCGGACCACCACCACCATCAATGAGTGGTCAACCTGCTCTACCTCCAAAACCTAAAAAGAAATTACTAAGATCTCCATTGACTGCAATTAAGAATGCCTTTATTAAGACAACACGTCCATTGAGACGTCAAACTAGCATGAATGAGAGTGATTGTGAACCGAAAAAATTAAAATCCATACTAAAACGTCAAAATTCAATGATGGAACCACGAATGATGAATCGCCAAATGTATCCAATGCAGGATCCATACCAACAGCAAATGCCAATGAATCAAATGAGTCAACAACAACAGTATTACATGCAACCAAATATGCAAGGTGCTTATATGCCAGGTCATTACCCGGTCCCTGGTGGCAGACACGAACCATTTTATCCCAATGACAGTACTTATACAAATTTAGAGGGTGATTATGGACAATATGGTACAGATACTGGATATTATGAACAAGAAAATATTTATGCAAATCGTGCTAGAATTGAGTTGGAACGTCGTGCGTTGCCTCCTGTTCCAATGCAAGGACCAATGTATGGCACAAATCGTCTTGTGAGACGACACAGTTTACGTGATAGACGTCCAGGAAATTACACACCAACCTCTGAAACGGGAGCATATCCCAAAAATCACCAGTACACTGAAGAACCAATTTATCAAAGTAAACGCGGGTCATTTTTGTTAAATGAAACTCGCGAAAGTGCACGAAGATTTGAAGAGTCACCATATCAATTGAGGAAGGAATTGCATCGCAATCACTTGTATCAAAGCAAGGAAGAAATGCAAGAGCGAATTTATCAAAGTCGTCGTGAATTCGAAAAATTGAGCTCGGAAGGAGCTGCTAGTCCAACAACGCCCACAAGTGAAGAAGTGCTTGAACAAAAGAGACGTGAAATGAAAGAACGTGGTTACAGGTCAAAGCAACAATTGAGAGAACAGATTTATCAATCGAGACGAGAAGCAATGGAGTCTATGGCAGAACCTGTTTATGTCTCAAAACGTGAATTGAAACAAGAAACAATATATGAGAGTAAACATGAGCATACGGGTGATGAAGGGACCCCAATGAAAAAAGATACGTCTCAATATAAATTTCCTCCACTTCCACCACCACCTAAAACTCCGCCTCCAGATCCTCCAATTCAAACACCAGTCAAGGATGATTCAAATGACTCAACATTGAAATCGAGTGATGCCACTGTCATAAGCACAGGCGCTAAGCAAGATAAAGCCCCTCTTGCTAGTATCGATTCAGAGGAAGACGAGGAAACAATTAAGAAAAATAATGAGTCTGATATTGAAAAAGCACTTGCAGCTGCTGAAAAAATTAAAGTGACATCACCCTTATCACGTCGTGCACAACCTTCACACATTTCAAATGTAATCAAACGAACGGCAGCACCAGGCGGTCACGGAACACAAATTTACGCCAGTCGGACTTCACTTGAAACGCAATACATGTCCCAGGCAAGTCTTCCAGTTGGACCTCCTAATGCTCAAAGTACTCCATATGCCAGTGATTTATCGATCGCTTCACCAGGAGCTGGCCTTGTTCCAAAGAAACCTTGGATTTTACCAACAGTCCCGAGAGAACCAATGACAACAAAAGGAATTTTTGACTCTGAAGGTGGAAAATTAGAAGACAATTTATGGAATGTGTCTTTAGTAATTCCAAAAGGTGCAATTCCACCTGGAATCAAACAAGAAGTTTACTTTACCGTTTCAGATCCGAGAATGGCAAATCAAGTTGGAGGACCACCATTGGACATGGAAAATGGTTGGTGCAATTATTAATTTAATTTTTTGTCTTGAATTGGATTTTTTTCTTGTTTTGTGAATGTTATAAAATTTTTTGATTGACACGAATGTTTGTTAAATCTTTGTCTTTTTTTCTACGTAGAACACGTAGCAGCACGTTTATGCTAAATTTAGATTCATCGCACTTTTTCTATTAGATTTAAGACTATTTTTCTCTTTTTTTTAATTTAGTTTTAATTTTACAGTAGTCAATAGAACTATAATTTTAATTTTAAATGCATGCAAGCATCTTAATTCATATTTTTTGTTGTCTTGTATTTTGTCCATTTAAATTTTTATTTTATAAAATTTCTAATCAAAATTTCATTTCTCCATAAATCAGGTGAAGCAATGTTATCACCTCTGGTAATGTGCGGACCTCAAGGACTCGAATTCCAAGTACCTGTAATTTTGTCAATTCCTCATTGTGCCGGAGCAACACCTTCATTGGGAGTTTCTCTGAAAGCAACTGACTCTGAAAAAAATCTTCGCACAGACTGGGATAACATCGATTTACCAAGCAACGCAGCAGCCTCAACTGTTTCAGTGACAGTTGATCATTTTTAAAAAAATTTAAAATTAAAAATATTTAACTTTTAATGAAATGCCATTTTTTATTTTATTTTAGACATATTTTAGTTTGTAAGCAAAATTTTGATGTATTTAGATAAAAAAAAACAATTTCTTAACAAAAAATGAAAATAAATATTAATGTATTTAGCCAAAGCAAAAGTATATTTTAGAAATTTTTAAATAAAATTGAAATGAGAATAAAAATTAAAATTAAAATTAGGATTCAAATATTAAATTTAATCAATAAAATAATATTAATAAATCTGATCAAACTCATAATTAAGTACGTAATAATTTTACTACAGGTCTAAAATTAACTTAAAAAATATAAAATGTTAAGATAGTTTAGTATTTCATTGATGTTCAACTGAAAATTGTATAGTTTAGTAATGATAATGGTTAATTTAATTTAAAAAAATTATTTTAGTTAATTTTTTTTTCTTTCAATTTTTATGAAGAAATCAAAATAAATTGTAATATTTTAATTTTAATATGTTGTAAATAAACATAAATAAAGTAAATTTTTCAGAATCGAAATATCTGTAATTTAATTTGAATTTAATCGCCGAGATGTCGAGCCAAGATTCGCACACTTCGACGTATTTCTCCTAGTAAATTTAAAAAATTTATTAAAAAAATTAGTTTATATTTTTGTCCAAACAAAATTTACCTCCAGTAGACACCTTTTGAGGTGAATCTGTTTTATTTGCCTTAAGGCTTTTATTTTCTGATTTCTTTTGAATTTTCGAAGGACCTGGATCTGTGATTTCTGTGTGTGATCTTTTAAGCTTTTGTTGTTTGATGGTTTTGGATTTTACCTGACTCAAGGTCTCATTATCGCTAGACACTTCGTCAATTTCAGTCATGATTGTTGTTGAATTACTCTTCTGTCGTTTAGAACGTCTAATCTCAGGTTTATCCAGAGTCGAAGGATCCGTTAAATTTTTATCAGTTTTGGCTGATATTTTACTGATTTTTTTTATTTCAGGTTCAATAGTCAGAGGGTCTATCATTTCATCTTTTATATCTTTTTTGAATGATATTTTGCTGTATTTTTTTATCTTAGGAAGGTCATCAATTTGAACAGATTCAATCTCTTTTTTAAAGGTTTCTGTTGAAACATCAATATTATTTTCATTTTCTGGTACAGCATTCACATTTTCAGAACTTTCGGGTTTTTGTGGTCGATTCATTGGTTTGTCAGTAACTTTTGATTTCTTGACTGTCTTATTTGAACTTATTTGGTCAATAAGCTTAACTGAACATTTTTTTATGCGTTTTGATCTTACAGATTTGGTACTGGATACCAATAGATCATTTGTTGGTTGAAATGTTATATTATAATTAGGTATATCCACTTCAGCCACTTTAATTTTGGATACCAAAGGATCTTTTGTTGGTACAAATGTAACTTCATCCTCAGTTTCACTGTCATCGTCGATTTTTTCAATCACTTCTGTAATTTTACGTTTTTTCTTCAAATTTCGTCTATTTGATGAAGGTTGCGTGTTCTGTTTACGTTTCAAATGATTGGTTTGGTCTTGAACCTTCAGTGTTTTGTCTTCATTGGTGGTATCTGATTAAAATGAAAAAAAAATGATGATTAGTTTTTTTTTAAAATATTATTTGATACCTGTATCAGATCCATCTGATGGAATTTCAATGGTAAATGTTTCTTTTGACGTTTCTTCTACATTTGGCTCGTTACCTTCCTCGATAAGAACTTGATTTATTTCAAAGTGAGTTTGTTGTGCATCACCAACATCTTGAAAAAGTATTTCTTCGAATTGAGGTGTATTTTGAACTTGAACATTTTGAGCATCAACATTTTGTATTTCATTTTCTTGAATTGTTTGATTGTCAGGATTTGGCTCAACTGTTTTCAGTTCTTGAGAACCTCCATCGATGACACATTTTGATTCGTGCTCTTTAACTTTAGTTGTGTCCTCGTCTGAAATGCAATTAATTGATGTACTTACAATTAATTTAGTTTAAGGACTCACCTGGACCAATGTTGATTTGTGTAGCTGAACACATTTCGGTGGCATTTTCAATGATTTTTTCATCGCTGATATTCGTATTTTTGTGTCTGTTCTGAATTTTTCCATCGTCTTCGTGAAATCTAGTTGCTTCAATTGAATCACTGTTTTTAACGAATTTGGATCGTTTTAATTTGATTGGTCGTGTTGCCTTTGTTTTATTTGGAACATCGTTTGATTGAATGTCAATTCGATTGATACTCAGCTTTCTCTTGAATTTTTTTTCCTCAATGTTCTTCGGTATATTAGTTACGCTTGGAATTTCATTTTGAATTGGATTTTTTTTCATTTTTCGGTCATTTTTCTCTTCTTTTGTGTCTGAGCTTTCTTGACTTGCACTTTTACTTTCATCAAAATCAGGCGTTTGGACGGTCGAAATAAGATTATCCTCAACTACATCTTGGGTTTCAAGATGTTGATTCGACTCCAGAATTTGAGTTTCAATATTTTGATTCGATTCCAGATTTTGTGTTTCAAGATTTTGCTTCGACTCCAGATTTTGAGTCTCAATGATTTGCTTCGATTCCTGATTTTGAGTTTCAAAATTTTGATTCGATTCCACATTTTGAATTTCAAGATTTTGCTTCGACTCCACATTTTGAGTCTCAATATTTTGATTCGATTCCAGATTTTGAGTCTCAATATTTTGATTCGATCCTAGATTTTGCGTTTCAAAATTTTGCTTCAGCTCCACATTTTGAGTCTCAATATTTTGATTCGATTCCACATTTTGAGTCTCAATATTTTGAATCGATTCCAGATTTTGAGTCTCAATATTTTGATTAGATTCCACATTTTGTGTCTCAATATTTTGATCCAACTCCACATTTTGATTCTCAATATTTTGATTCGACTCCTCATTTTGAGTTTCATGATTTTTTTCATTTGATTCCTCATTTTTCATAGTTTCACTTGACTCAAGCATAACGGGAGTTACTAAAATCATTTTGTCAGTTTCAATATTTACCGATAAAAGCTCAAAGTTTTCAGTGACTTTCACTAATTTTCTCTCCAATGTTTCATGTGCTTCGAAATTGTCGGTGTTGAAATCATTTGGATTTTCAATGAAAGCACTTGAGCTACATTCATCTGCCTCAAATAAATTTTCGAGATTAGTTTGACTTTTATCCTGTTCTTCGTTTAATAAAGTTTGAATTTTATCTTCAATTTCCTGGTCTATTTCAGTGTTTTTATCTGTCTCATGCATATCTTGTGATGGTTCAGGAATAATATTTTTTAGGTTTGTAATTTCTTCTTTAAACTCTGTAGGTTCATTTTCAGTTGATTCAATTTTATCGTCGTCAATATGACCAGGAACGTCAAGTTTCACTGATTCAATACAGTCCTCAGTAATTTCACTGAGTTCCTTTTCAGTGAAATCATTGATGAAATTTTCATTATTTGTTTCTGATATTTCTTCAACATTTTCGGGTTCAGGATTGGAAACGAAATTTTGTTCTGTTAAGCACATGGATTCTGTTTCTGGCTCTTCTATAAATGAAATTAAAATTAAATCATTTTTTTTTTAAGTCATTTCATTATTTTACCTGTTAAGATCTGATCAAGTGCATTATTTGAAAGATCTTCGAAAACTTTCTTTCTAGAGTCATTGAAACTTTCTTCATACACATCGCTATCAGGAAATGCATCTTGTATATAATTTTCCATTTGAGACTCATTCAATGTAATTTCGGTGGACTCATCACATGGAACAACATTTTCATGTTCCGAGCTGTCCAAATAAGTTAAATCATCAGGAATTTTCAGTTTCAGAGTTCGTCTGATCAATTTACGCTTGAATGGATCTTTTTTCGGTGGGTCAGGAATCAATTCCATGACATTACTTTCTACCGTAGGAATGTCTGGAGTTTTTTCTGAATTCTGAGGCTTAACTTCATTTGTTATTGATACATTTGGTTTATCGATGTGGCTTGGAAGGAATTCGTTTATTGCGTCATTAACTGACTCATTTGATAATTTTGTAGTGTCAATTTCATTTTGAACATCAACTGACATTTCTTGGTTTTCAGATGCCTCGAAATCAGTTTGAGATTCAACATCCATTGCGGTATCCTCCAGATTTTGCTCTGAATTCATTAAAGTTTTACTTGTTTCATCATTGGAACAACCTGATTCCATTTCTAAAATTTCATGATTTGCTGGACCAGCTTCATTTTGTTCAATTTCAAGTGATCGCTTTTCCCACATCTTCTGTAAAAATTTATCAATCATGAAAGATTCATGAGTTTGAACTTCAGCGTCATTTTTTTCAATTTCCCTTGATTTCATCTTAGTAGGCACTGCCTCCATGTTATCTGACTTGAGAATTTCAGTTTTTAGCATGGAGACACAATTATCAAAATCAAGACAAATGTCTTTTTGTTTAAAGTCATTTTTCTCAACCTCTTCAACTAATTTAAGGGTTTCAGAATCATTGCCAGCTATATTTTTTATGTGATTTAAGGCCATTTCCTTATAATTGTCTTTTGTTAAGATAACACTATTCAATAATGTTTCTCGGTAAATTGGTAGTTTCCACAATGGAAGACCATAATCAGTGTTTTTATCTTTTTCAGGGGGTCTCAATTTCAATATTGGGTACATTTTCAAAATGTGTTACGTTAAATTTTTCTTTATGGTTTGTTTTTATTTTATTAAAACGTGTTTCATTCAAAATAATTTTTGACAGTAATTAACCGTTAAATTGATAAGAAAAGCATGGTGTTTTTTTAAAAAAATAAGAAAGAACATGTTCGACGAACATTTACATGTGTATCGTACATTCAATAGAACTGTACATAAAAGCTATTGTACAGATGACAGGGTATTCCATTTAAATTAGATCACTTAAAATTTTATTTGAATGGTTATATTTCTGTAAAATTGAGGCTTTAATTAAGATTCTTGTGGTTTTTTGACCTGAGTCAACCAAATAATGTAAAATTTTTTCAAAATATTGATTGAGTCACAAAGAGGAATTTTCACCATATGACAATCATAAAACTGAACTTCGACCGGGTTCAGATCATTGATATTAGTAAAAAATTTCAAATAAGACTGTTTTGTGCTGCGATCTGATAAATCTGATAAATGATCTGTACGAGTTTCAAATGCTTGTTCAAATCTCATGGAGGCAGTCTTTCACAAGATTTGAACTCGTGGAAACTATTTTATCAAAATTTTAACAATTCAAAATTTTACCATTTTAAACTTGGAAACGAGTTTCAATTGACAAAAAAAGAGATTTTTATTGCTAATATTTTACTTTTCACGACCTTATAAATGAGTTTATGTCATGTAAATGAGTACTTTCACAAATTTGAACAAGTGTGTTAAAACTCGTGGAAAACTTTAGCACAGTGCAATAATTTGAAAAATCAGAAAACGTGAGAGATTTTTTGAAATGTAAGGGTTTTTTGGTTGCAATGTTTTTCTCTCAAGGTCCTGCATCTCAAAATCTGAACTCAATATCAAGATCATCTCTTTTCGATGAATTACTCTCAAATTATTGGTAATAATCTCATAATGTCAGATTGATGGCAAACAAACCGTCTGTAAAAATTTGCACTAAAAAAAATTCATAACAATTTTAAATTGAACTCCCTGTATATGTTGCATAAAGACCTATACACTACAGAAATGCATTATGTACGTACAGCACTTGTATTATGTGTGTACTATATACGATAGCAAACCAATTTCATTCATTGTCCCAATTTCTTTTCTGTTATTCATGCAAACCCATTATTTCAGTTTATTTTGGAAATTTTCCATTGCCAAAATTTTCCATAGTTCAACAAACACGTTCATAATTTTGTATGTAAAGTTTTTGTCTGTACAGTCAAAAACATAACTATTATTTAGTTCATTGAAAAAAAAAAGTAAGTGTGCACGAAATGCACGCGTGATTACTCTGTTTATTTATTTTATATGTTGTCTAACAAAAATGGTACAAAAAAACAATACGTAAGTGAATGATTCAAAATTCCAATTTAGATAGATAAAAATTGTAAATAAATCATGAATACGCGATCATAAAAGTGAATAAATATGTCATCAAAATATCAGAGATATTCAAGTTCAATGACTTTATGAACATACTAATAAAAAAAAAATTTACGTTAAATAGTAAACATTTAATTCAAATTCGTTGATTCTAGAAAAATTCTCAATGATATCAAAATAAAAAAAATAGAATAAATTCTACCTGAAAACCACTATTTCAAGATTCACATACACATGAGACATACAAAAGAATTATTTTTTTCCTGTACATTGTACACTCTAATTCAAAACGCATTCACATAGCGAGAGGGAAACAACATACATTTAATACATTAATTTCAATTCAGTCTCAAACGAACAGTTGACGAGTATAAACCAGAAAATAAAATTAAAATCAACTAAGAAACACACATCTTTGTATTAAAATAAAAATCAAAGGAGAAAAAAACTGACACTACGAAAAATTATAAATCTTGCGTGATTTGACTTTATTTTTAAAATTTTTTGAATGAAAGTCACATAAAATAACAGTAAAAGAAAAAAAAATATTTTGCGTCGAAATTGAAAAATAAAAATATTAGAGAAAAACTGAAGAAATTAAAACTCTTGAATGAGTAACAATAAATTTAGAGGATTTAAATTATCATATTTATTTGTAACAACAATAACAATAAAAACAAAGGTATGTCACGACTTGTTTACTTTTAGAATAGAGTGAAAAATGATGATGTCTTAGTACAATAAACATTATCTTTGAAATAAAATAATAATAATCTTGGAAGAACATAACAACAATGATAATTTAGGAAAAAATGAAATTATTTTGGAATTCCAGATCGTGTCCGTGTGTATGATGTTCATATGGTCGTACGGTCGGCTCAGTGTATACCAAGGCCACTTACTGAATATAAGACAACTAAAAATAGGTCTTACGATCCTTTTAGTTATGTATTCCTTGTCTCTCAACCCCAAAATCAGTGAAGGACCAGTTGGAATCCTAGTTCCCATTAATTTTCCTCTCATTGACGGTCGACTGTATTGCCATGATAAAATTTAATATCAGACGACAACTTGAATTGAATTTCATGGAGTTTAATTTAAATTAATTAACATTTCAATGAAAATTTAAATAATAAATACACGTGTATGGTATCAAAAACAACAAAGTATCATCTTGTTATTCCGATCAAGTTACTTGATTTTGTTGTAAATGCAATTTATAAACAGTTTTATAAATAAATTAATGTAAGTTAATTGAAATTCAATAGTCTGATAAGAAATTTCATGCCTATGTAGTGTGATCACTTCAATGGTCATTGAAAATTTGCTTAAATTCCCAGAAATTACATGAAATTCGGTTCTAACATCATTTTGACACACATTTCAGCAGACATTACATCAGAGTTCATGATGATAACAATTTATTTTTAAATATTTTATTATCATCACCTCTCAGACACTTAATTTATTATATTTTATTGTATGTCAATACAATTTTGATATGCAGACTCTTCATGAAATCGTATCTTCCGGTGTTTTTTTCATTAAATTTTTTTATAAAGTAAACAAAAAATAAATTTCTGATGATTAAGCGCAAAAATTCCACATGTCATTTATGAAAATAAAAAAGAGAGCATTAAAAGCACACATTGAATGTGTGATACATTGAAAATAAATATGTACGTGAGTAAAATCAGCTGTTCATAAGTCTAGAGAGTTGTGAAGTTGACGATAATGAATTAAAATTAGTGTCTTTTAAATTTTATTTCATGAAATCATATCAAATAAATTTTCGCGCGTGCTCATAAAAAAAAATCAAATAATAAAAAAAAATCTAGGTCAATGAAAAAAAGAGCGAAAGTGTCAAGGTCAGTTCATATCAAATTTGTTAGAAGTCATTGCACCGGGTGATCCATTTTAAATTGATTTGTATTTTGGTTATTTTGCTTAAAATTTAATTTCAATCTACATTGAAAAGCAAGTACATAATTGAAAAACATTTGTGTATCACTTGCTGAGAACGTGACTGATTTTTTGTGGTTACTTGTTTAAACTTGTTTGAATTGGAAAAAAAATATTCAATGTAACATTAATTTAGAATCTCCCTCCATTCACAATCCACATATAAAAGTAAAAGTTATTTTTAAACATAAAAAGGTACAAACAAAAAAATCAATAACTAATTTCATTTCATTTTATTTTCATTTCAGACTGAGTCAAAATGCCGATTCTTTCACTCACGATCGATAGCTTGCCATGTGAGCTAATGTTGAATATTTTTGAACATTTATCAGTCACAGATAGGAATATTGCGTCTTTGACGAGTACTGGATGGTATGAAATCATAAATCACCTGAATTACCTGGTGAATGACAATATTTTGGTATTTGGAGATGGGACAACAATTGAGGCGAATCAAGCTCCATTCAGCACATTTGTGAAGCGGTACAAGAAAGTGAGATGCATTAAATTGATGAAACAAGTACAATTGAGCAATACTATGTGTGATATTTTATGGCAATCATTTGGCACGACATTAACTGAAATTGAGTTTGTCCACACAGAATATCTGACAAATGAAGTGTTGACGGGCATTTTAAAGTGGTTGAAAAAATTAAAAGTATTAAAATTGTATGCACCGCTTTTTAGACGATGGAAATTATTTCAGAAAAACAGATTTTTGATAAATGACTCGAATAGAGATGATCTCAGAGAAACTTTGAACAGTATTACTCACCTTACCTTATGTGATGCAAAAATAAATGACTTGCATTTGATGAATCTCCTTGAGAATTTACCAAATTTAATGGCATTCGATGCAACAAGTCTCTATTTTCGCAATGAAGATGACTTCGGAGAACTTACAACAAATTCCTTGTTACAATGGCTTGAAAACACCGGAAGTGAGAAGCTGAAAGAATTACACTTGAAAAACGTTGATGATACCTTACTCAATGCATTATCAGAAATTCCCGATTTACAGTTAAAATCATGTTCATTACAATTGGACAGTGTAAATGTACAAAATTTCCACAATTTCATTGATAATCAAACAGTATTAGAGAGATTAAGTCTGGATTTGTCAAAATGTAATCGCCCTGAAAACCTGTTAATGTATTGTGAGAATGTTGATTGCCTTACCGAGCTCAAGCTTGGAATTGCATCAACCATGACCAGTATTGCCGCACTACAAAAATTTACGAATTTAAGGAAATTATCCACATACCTTTCGCCCACCTCACTTCCATCTGATGGCTCAGAATTTCAAATTAAACCAGGACAAAATCCAAAACTGAAAGAATTGGAAATAATTTCAGGGATTCCATTTATTCCTGGGTCCTTGAAAACCTTTACTCGAATGCTCACAAATTACAAGCAAGTCAATTCGTTAAAAATCTCTGGCATTATTCTGTCTGATAAGGAAATACAAAGCATTTTTCGTGTCATGGAATCACTGAGAGAATTGAATATTTCGAATTGTGAAAAAATTACAGATAAAGGTATAAGTGGTTTTAGTGGGAAAGCGAATTTCGTTCAATACTCATTGCAAAATTTAAAGGGACTTCGCCATCTAACACTGTCAAATTGCCATCAACTTACAGACAAATCATTGAAAGACAATTTTCATCTGCCAGAGTTGCAATGTCTTTCATTAACTAATGCACATCAAATCACGGAAGCAGGATTAGATGCCTTAACAGTAAAACTGCCTGTTTTGGAAAATTTTGTACTGACTTCAAAGACATTTTTCGATAAACTATGGATTGAGTCCTTCAGATCAAAATGTAGAAGACTGAAATCATTAGCTATTAATGTTTCGCTACTCGACAATTTTGCAGCAGGACAAATGATAAATTGCATGGAAAATAATAGAAATTTTTGTTTTCCATTTGATAGATAAGACTTATGTGATTATTTTTAGAATTAATTTAAATTTAAATTTAAATGTAAGCAAAATCTCAGGGTAATAAAAATTAATTTTAATTTAAAATAATATTTAAAAAAACACAAGATTTTTATGTTTTATACGTGCATGAGTCATAAAAGGTCCTTTCCTAGCATATAAAGTAACAAGACATTTTCATATTAGTATCATTACAAAATTGAAATTCAAACAAGCAATATGGAAAATTCATTGAATACAGAAATTCTTCCAAATAAGCATCAAATTTGGCTCTCATGTCAAAAACCGTTTCCCAAAAAGTACATCAACGAGCTAAATCCAAATCATCAGCATAACTGGACAATTCTAAAACAAATCTTCAGGAATCACGAAGTTAATTGCACTTGGATGCAAGAAATCCTCAAATATGATCAACTGTCAAAATTCAAATTAAACGATCACAACGACTGCTTCCGAGCGAAATTGAAGTATGACCTCCTTTTCAATGTAACAGACGAGATGCTGAAATTTTATAATCAACCCACCAAGTGGCTCAAGACATCCAGGGAATTTTACATTGAATTGAGTCGTCACAAGTGTCTGAGTTACTTTAACACACGAAATTCAATCAACTTCTTCAAATATCTCGATGAGTGTCTGATTGAATTGATTCAAATGAAAATGGAATTCATCAAGGCAGATTTGAGTTTTTATGATTTTGTGTTGGATGACAAAAAATTTAATGGGATTTCACGAAAATTCAGCTCGAAGAAGATGATGAAATGTTTTCCGATTTATGGTGACGTCATAAAAATGGCTCTTAGGAGGACAAAGGAACGTGAGACGTTATTGAAGCAACTTTTCGAGGTGAAGATTCATACAGAGAGTAGTCTAGGGGAAAAAATTGTACTGGATTGTGATTGCGTTGAATTAATTTCAAAGAATTTATCGAATTTAGAGTTGAGTAATATAATAAACGCTTTTATGGATAACATTTAAATTAAAATCGTTTTTTTTTTCTATTCATCGACCGTTTAAACGTCATCCTGGGAGAGAAATAATAATTTGAGCTCATAATTGAGTTAAATTAAGAATCGTCACAACACAAACAATAAAGCATTATCTTATCTTATCACACATAATTTACACGACAGATGATAAATTTTTTTCCATACAAGATCATATCCAAGTTCCATGAGTTGCGAGTCAGTTATTGATGAGGTTCCGATCCGTCTAGTACTCAAATTCGAACATTTTCCTTTAAAAGACTTGAAATGGCATTAAATTGCAACATAAAATTCGACAACAATCCACAAGGAATTTATTATTCGGGACAAAATTTGTCAGGCACAGTCGAATTAAGTGTAGAACGTTTAATAAAGGTGAAAGGTATGTTAATTGGACAAAAAAATATAATTAACTAAAAATGATAAGATAATTTCAAGATAACATCTCTCAAATAATTTTTTATTATTTTGTGTATTTTGATAAATTAGCAATTAGTTTAAAAATAAGTGGTTTTGCTTACACACACTGGACTGAAAGAGAAAATTACAAGGTTAATGGCAAAAACCATACACGAATGGTGAATTTTCATGGACGCGAAGATTACCTGAATAGCACCACATACCTCATTGGATCACCTAGTGCCAATCAAATTGAAATCCTCCCCGGTGTACACACATACAATTTTGCTTGTCTCCTCCCCGTAAATCTTCCATCATCGTTCGAAGGTCCTTATGGTCATATTCGGTATACGGTGAAGGTCACGTTTGTTCAACCATGGAAATTCGATCAGACATATAAAATTGGTTTCACTGTCCTAAAACAGCTTGATTTGAATTATGACAATCCTGATTTGAGACTTCCAGTGCATGCGGAAACTACAAAACATTTTTGTTGTTGGCCATGTAAAACGGGACCTTTAATATTAACTGTAACCTTGCCAATTGCTGGATTTGTTCCAGGTCAAACAATACCAATTTCACTGGTGATTGATAATCAATCGAGGGAAACTGTGGAAGAAGTTACATTTAAATTGAAGAAAATCGTGAAATGTTTCAGTCAGACACCGCGAGTGCATTCAAGGGAAGAAAAGGGTGTTATTGTGATGAAACGAAGTGGAGGTGTGGAAAAATATCAGAAAAAACGGTATCAGCATAGTTTACTGATACCAGCATTGCCTCCAACTAACCTGAATATGTGTAAAATAATTCAAATATCATATGTCTTGAAAATTAAACCGAAAGTTTCGGGAATGCATAAAGAAAGTAAGCTTAGTGTGCCAATTGTGATTGGAACTGTACCGTTAAGTCCGGGAAATATTTTTACTATGCAACCAATTTTGAATCAACAAATCGGATATGTTAACAATGGAGTAGAATTAACAGATGAAATGAGTGTTCCAACGGTTTTACCACAAAATATTGACACGAATCATCCCACAGCACCTCCAATTAGTCCTGCGATCATCTGTGTGCCATCATATGATGATGCTGTTAAAAATAATTCACAAAATTTAGGTGAGATTCTTTTAAATTAAAACTATAAATTTAAATTCAAATTTCTTACACAAAAAAAAATACATTTCACAGCACCTCCATCATACGAAGAATCGATGTACGGCAGTGTCCAAATCGAAGATCCCGAAGATGAACATCCAATTGGAAAGAATTCGTTTACACCTCGATATCCTGTCTACCATTTTGATAACAGCGCTAGCATTGGACTTCAAGCTCGTACAACAACGGAATTATAAAATGAAAAAAAAATTTATTAAAAATTTCAACTGTCACTTTATTTGAATTAATTTGAATAAAAACCGTTACTCAATTCTGTATTTCTTCAACTAACTGAATTTCATGTCCATGTGAATCGATTAAAATGTGATTTCACATCCATGAATGAAAAAGAGGGATCTGACTGTCAGCTGTTTTACTATTTACAATCAAAGTACATTTGTGTGTGTATCAAAGAAAACATAAAATTAAATGTTTTTCGCAATAAAATCAAAATTCTTGTGTGAAAATTATCAAAAATTATTGTAAATTGCACTAAATTTAAAGGTAAGTTAAAATTTTGCATTTAAAATCACAATTACAGTGAATTTATCTGGAATCATGGAATTAAATATAAAAATATTGTCTTTGTTCAATTTTATTGCAATTTTAATTACGATCAGAGCTTTTGTGATAATTTTTTTGAAATTGAATTGAATTGATCATGGATAAAAAAATTAAATTTAATGCAATTTCCATTCAATTATTCATTTTTTGAAATTTGTACAATACAACTACGATTTTCATGTTTACAAAATTAAAGCTAATAATAGACGATAATTTAAAAATAAATTAGTAATGACCTTCATTAGTCAAAGCATTCAAATAGAATGTTAATTGATTGTAAAATCTTTATAAGAAACCGAATTACTTGAATTTGAATTGAAATTTGAGTGAAATTAAACGATTTCTTTTATTCTGTCTCTCTCTCACATTTTTTTCTCTCGAACTCCCTCTCTCATTGGACTATGAGGGGTCCAAGGCAAATCAATCACAAAAACGTAAATTTCGAAAATAAAAGAAACAAACTTGACAGATTTTCTTCACAAAATATGAATTACTCATAAATTGTGATTAAGAAGGAAAATCAGTATAAAATCAAGATTCCATATAAGGAAACTTACCTTTTTTTTCATATACGTATTCGCTGTATTCAATCATTTACAATAAACTAACAAAAGAGTTAATAATAATAATAATGCAACTTCTTATAATTTTTTTTACTTTTAATAAACTTATTTTTGCAGTAACAAAGCAATTTGACTTTAAAAAAACTTCAATATGACTTTTTCCTATTAAAACGTCACTTATGGCTTTAAAAACGTCTCATGCATTCATATTAATTTTCTCTTTATTCAACAAACTGATAAATTTATGGTTAAATAGTGCTCAAAAATGCATCATAAATGCATTTCAAAAAAAACTGTTTTAATGCACACAAAAAATATTTCCGCGTCTTTCCATGCACGAGAGATATTAAAAATGAATGTATGTCTTTTATCATCTAAGTATGATCTCTCAATTCTATGGTATGTTGCCAAATATGGATTATGATAAAATGTGCATTTGTGACCGTGTTCATGGCATGTCAATAGATGCCTTAAATGGGAAGAAAATGATATTAATATACATAAATAAATAAATAAATGGAAAAAAAAGGAAAAGTTTATTTTTATAAAAGTACAATGACTTCTTATAACAGTATTTTATGGTTTTGGCGTGTAGAACAGAAAATTTCTATCTGAAGCAAGAAAATTGACTTTTTGATAGGCGAGCACTGTAAACCAAGAACCATCAAGAACCAGTGAAAAAGACAACAAAACTATATCCACATGAATTCTTCATAGACCAAAAGAAGAAATGAAGAAAGATTGAACAAAAAATCATTTCGTTTAAATAGGACCAATAAAGGTTAAAAATAACTTAACGTTTGACGATGGATCGCTATTACACCAGCAAATCGCTTGGTAATTATAAAAATAAAGAAACAAAAAGACATACAGGATTTTGTCCCTGTCCTTTGTGTTAATAAAAATCAAGAAATATTTAAACGTCTTATAAAACATTATGCTAGTCATTTTACAGGCCGGAATTGAAAATTTCGTAAAAGCACCACAATCAATAGATGAAGAGTTTGCAGTTAATCATAAGTTTATGAGTGAATATATTCACATCGTTATCAATAGAAATTTAATGAGTGTTTTAATTTTTAAGCTAGCAGATATCACTAAAAGGTCTTCTTTAAAGGTACAATTTAAAAAAAAACCCTCTGACTCCTATTTTCTGTTTAAAGTACGTCAGAAGCCACTTTGGATAAACTCAACGATACAGATTACTTGAAAAATTGACCTTTCAGGACTTGGCTTTAACTTGTATACGTGTATATGGATGGTCTGTAGAACCATACGGTGCCATTTTCTGATTTCTGCTCATTTTCTGCTTCAAAGTATTTTTGTTTTGTATTTCATTTATAAATTTTATATCAAGAAAAAAAATAATTCACAATCATTAATATAAATTAATCGATTTCATAATATCGCACATAACACTCCTCCATTTCCGTAGTACAATAAATAATTGAATATTATTTGCACAGAAAAATTTTATATTTTTTTATTATTATTAATTCTTTTATTTTAAAATTAATAAAAAATTAATAAAATTCATTATTATGATACCAAATTAAATGTTTATAAACAATAATTTTTAATTCGAATCGGTGATTATGTTAGTGTGTTACTGAGTTACAGCATGTACGTAAATGATCTGTGAATGAATGTAAATTTTAAATTAATGTGCAAAATTTTGCTATCAAATAAATGAAATGCATTTCTTGGAAATTTTTGTCTAAGTTTCTGTTATTTTACGTATTATTAAGTAATGTCCGTAACATTTAACGTGGAATGAAATTCGGAATATGTGCATTTAAATATCTTTGTTTCAAGTCATGTATCATTATATTTATTATTTATTAGCAACTTATATGTGCAATAATTGACTGACAATTCACGTTTCTAGTTCAAAAGCTGTTAAATTTGTGTTATTGTACTGTTTAAACGATGTTGTTTGTAAGAATTATTGAATAAAACCGTAAATTGAATGGAGTACAAAAAAAATATATATTGAAATTGAAAGGGAAACAAAATAAGTTTTTTTATGTGTTTAATGATGTTTAATTTCATTTTGTTTTGATACAATTAGATTGCTTAATCAAAATGATTTGATTTGGCACCACGCTTTTGAATAAAAGTCATCTGTTACCTCTTAAAAGTGAATTTTTCTGGTAATGCGTACATTTCAAGAAAAAAATCGTTAAAATCAAATTCGATTCGGTTTTGTCTTGTAAATTGACCATTATTCGTTTAAATTATTTCATTTCAAAGTTTCCTTATGGTCTTTTAATTATTTGCCCTTGGAGTTTTTTTGATTTCAATTAAGTAGATTCACATCCATCGCACCGGACTTTCATTTTAACAGTTATAGTTAAAATTAAATCAAAATCCAAATTATTCATTTCTGTGATTGTGAAAATGACAGCTTTTTCCTGCCTTGTCAGAATTTGATTTGAACTCACTAAATGGTAGCACATGTCGTTTTGTTACATTAAAATATTGATAAAAGTCTCCCCTATTTTAATCAATAAACTGGGAATAAATACAATGCATGTGAAAAAATAATCTCCCCAGAGACTCCCCCTAAATTTTGTAAAAACACATCCGTCACATCATTTCCATAGCTATTATCTGGTTTTAATGCATGAGTGGAGAGTACAATAAATAAATTTTGTTGATTTAAGTACCTTGGATATTAATGAGAGTTTAGAGTCAAGCATCTTTGTATCGTTAAATTGTTTTATGAACTTTAAATCTTCAATCCTTAACCCAAATTGGCCGACCGTCTTAAATTTTTTTCGAAAATTTAAATTTTTTGTTCAATTTGGGCTGATTTTCCACTTGCGTAGTCTGAATGTAACACTCTGGGATGACTTAAATAAAAGTGAATTTTGGTCAATTTTTTCTCAGTTCAATGTAATCTGATGATAACATTATTGTAAGGTGACAAAAAACAAATCATCGACCTGCTACCATCAATAAATCAAAAAAATTCAAGTCATCACAAAACAAAATTTTTTACGCATCACACAAATGTGTGAATTGAACTTTGACCATTCATAAATCATCATTTCTGAACTTACACACAAATATTTTTATAAAAGAAACGCAATTAATTCGCGTTGTTACAATGAAGCAAAAAAAAAACCACAATCCTTTGATGATGAAATGTAAGGTTATAACAATAAAATTTAATATTCACTTGAATACAAATTCAATAAAGAGCAAAAAAAATAATAATATTTGAATTTCAATATAAAAATTGTACACAAACAACGCAAAATCATTGTAAATAAAACACAGCTGAGAATTGTATCGAATTCTTATTAGAATTAATCGCGCATAGTGTTTGAGGAACAAAAAATCTCACACATTCATACACACAGCTGATTCTTTGTTGTTAGTTTAATATCAAAATTGATGTTACTCTTCATACAAATTATACATTAATATGATGATACAATACACAGGTGTCCAAGAAATATTAAGTGAGTTAATTGTCTCGATAAAGATCATGTTAAAGGAAAAAGAAGAAGAAAATTAAAATTACATATTCTGATTCAAAGTGATATGTCTTTGAAATTGTAATAATAAAAAAATGAAATAGAACTGTAAAAAAAATTCTACACGTTTCACATGTGATTGTGTTGGTGTTTGAATGAAACTCGTTTTCAATGAATGTGTGGATTGTTTTGTTGCTATCTCGTTCACTTTTGTATCTTGTGTTTCTTTGTTAAACTCATTCAATGTGTATTTGTAGTACCATGGATTATTTTACTATTATTATTGTTATTAAAATTTCTTTGGCAGTGGTTTGAAATGAATTTCATATTAAATTTAATTTAAAATGAGGATTTTGGATGCTTGTCTGTCATCCTGGGTCCATTTCGAGAAATTTTTTGGATTCAAAATTCATTTTTTTAAATTAATAAAAATTTTGAATTAAAACGCAAATAAATACAGTTTAATAATATTCCCATTTACTTTTCATATTCAATGAAATACAAACACAAACACACACAAACACAGTCAATTATTGAACGCGGTGGTTTTTTCGCTTTTGTTGATTTTAGTTTAGTTTATACTGAGAACTGCGACTTACAAGACTTATTTCAATGTAGTCTAATAATTTTATAACAATTTATTTCGTTTTAAAAGTTGATACAACTAAATATTATAATTTCAAATCAGAACTCACTTAAATCAGTGATTTTAGCAACTTAATTTAAAAGGAACATGAAAAAAACAAAATTTTCAAAGAGACAACAATAAATTTCTTTGTTCAATGAAATTTTCAATACAATTTATAATGAAATGATTTTATATTGAAAGTGACACCTTTATAATAATAAATAAAAATACTAAATAAAAATAAAGAATAAAATAAAAAGCATAACAATACAAATATTTTATACGAAGCTCAACGACCGAACTATAAAAATTTTGATGATTCATAGCAATTATCATTTTAATTCGTTAATAAAAAAAGTATTATGAAAAAATAACTTTTATTGTAATCTTCATTGATAAAGTTTTATATTAATATGAATTAGATAAGAAAATTTAAACTACCTGGTTAAAAAAATAAAAATAAATTATTACGCATTTTTGACATAAAAAACCGTGTCTGGAACAATTTTTGCATAAATTGATTATCATTCAATAATCATAAAGTTTTTAAGGTCAATTTCAAAATATTATTTAAAATTTCAAAAAAAAAGTGTGTAAAAGATTTTTTTTGAATTAAATATTCAGTGCATCAATACATGAATTTCAAATAAAAGTAAATCTGTGGTTTAAATCAAAAAAGTGCCTCTTTTTTAAATTTTAGATAAAAAAAGTCAAATGTTTACTTGAATTGATAATTAAAATCATATTACGTGAGAATTTGAAGTTTAAACAAAAAATAAATTTAAATAAAAAGAATACAGAACAAATACTAAGGTTTTTAACTGCACGTGAAGTGTTTTGAATAACAAAGAAAAGAATAAGGTTAAAAATTCATAAAATAAAATTTAAGAATAAGCAATAATTTAAAAAGCGTTGAAATTTTATTTGGATAATTTCTTGTTTACTTGGATACTGATTTAAGGTATGTTAATTTTTTTTAAGTATGTTTCGTAAAAGGAAGAGACGATTTTTGCATCGGGACCCTGGTTTTTGACCAAGTCCCATGAAAATGCACTAATTTAATTACCCAGTGGTTAGAATCTCTCATTTTTCATTGAGTTTTGTATGAAATTTCTTCAATATATCAAATGTTAACATGTAAATTTATCTAGTACCCATCATAATATTGATGAATTCCTAGTTGATGCATTTCTAGCATAAAAAATGATGTAAATCCAAGAAATTCAAAGTAAAAACATGTTTCGTTCTCAAATTACAACAAAAATTACTTGTTTTTTTCCTTGTTTTACCATATTTTTATTGTTTTCAATACCATTTCATGTCTCTATCTATTTATTATTCAATCTACAAGACATTCATTTATCCGGGCAACAACTAAAACGACATAAAAAGCATGAAATAAATCAAAGTGCATTTTAAATGGCATAGAAAAGATTTTGAAATGGGAATTGTCATAAATGTGCTTTAAATTGAACATTTAAAACTTCTATGGGAAAAAGTTGGACCAGAAAATGTTTCGTTTCATTATTATTGGCCTTTAAACGCTTAGTGTCAATTTGTACGTGTGCATGGAGGGTCTGTAGAGCTGTACCGTGGTCGTTTCTTATCTCGTCACTACAATTCAAGGTCAAATTCATTGAATCAGACGAATTTTCCCTTTCACCATTTGATGTACTTTTGGGTCAAATTCAACATAACACAAATATCTGGACGCTTTAATTCAATTTCATTCCCTCACTCAATGAAAAACGCCATAAAAATTACACATATCCAAGAAAAAAGGTACGACAACCAATTTAAACTGCATTAGTTGAGTATTAGCTTAAAAAAAAGAGTTATCGTGTAAAGTTCAATTCAATGCAAAGTAAAAAATAAGAAGTAAGAACACGATTTTCTACTATAATGCTTTGGCTTAGTAATAATTCAATGCGTTGGCGCATATTGTCTTTGTTTTGCTCATATTTTCAGTTTATATTGCAATTCTTTGTCCATTACACTGATTTGAAATTCATGGCTAATACTTCCATGTAATAATAATTATTTGATGTCTTTGAATTGATTTGCAGCAAAACGAGGCACACGTTTCAGATGAACTGATAAAGAATTTCAAAGTATTGATTAAAATTTAAATATGCATCAATATTGTGACTAAAATCGTGCCTCCAGTGTCACTTCCAATCAAGATCGCCTTTACAGGATCTTTGACACGAAAATTACGATATTTCCTCATATTTAAATTTCAATATGTTATCGATTTTATTTTAATTTTCATTAGAAACCAAATTCAATGTGCAACAACAAATAATATGCAAATAAAAAAGTTCAAATAAAAGTAACCCCATTTTCAAATAATGTTTAACAAGATATTTAGATCAGTTTTTTTTTGTATAGTGAGGTGCAATGCCTTCATTTTACTTTTTGTTTCAATATTTTGTGTATCGCAAAAAAAATAAATAAATGAATTGAATGCACTTTGAGTTTCTGTTATTTATTTATAATTTACGTCAAATACAAAAAAAAATATACAATTCGATGTCTCTGTGCTTTTCATTTTACGTTCAATTTTTAACAGACAACAGTATGTTTTAATTATCATTACAAACTAGATCGAATTTTTTTTTTCTTTTATTTCTCTTCATCATGTTTTAATATAATAATATAATAATATAATATAATAATAATAATAGATAGATAGTTAATAGTTTTAATAGCAACAACTTTTAAATGAATAGTATACAAAAAAAAAGTTGGCAGTGGCATTAAAATTGTTTGGCGTGCATCCAGTTTGATAGAGAAGGCAGCAAAAATACAATTAAGGCAAAATTTAATAGAACCAGTTGATTTTCACTCTTTTTTTCTTCTTATGAGATTTATAAAATCTGATTTTTAACCAAATTTGATCAAAAATCGTGACACTTATCAGCTATTTATCACTTTTCTCATAAAGATCGATCACTTTGATGCCGAATCATGACTTAAAATCGTTTTATTTTTTTGAATACATATCGTTGTAGTAATAAAATGTATGTAATTAAGTAATTGAAAGTTAAACACTTTGATTGCATGTAAAATATTAATAAAATAAAATAAAATTAGACCAGTAGTGCAATTTTAAGGCATTAAAAGTAAAAAGGCGTTAACTTGCATTTTTCATGAATAATAAAATGCTTTGATTGATGGTTTGCGGTCACTTGCACTTTCGATATCATGATTCAGACTTTTCTTTGTACGATTAAATTCAAACAAAAAATTGTATGTTGAGATAAAGAGACAAAGAAAAACCCGTTAGAAAAGTGCCTTTGGGAAGGAAATCCGTTTTAATGATATTTGAACTTGACATTGACTTATGTGCTTTCTCTGCACATGCATAAATTTAAATTAAAATTCAATGAAATGTTTATAGTAATATAAATAAATAAATTTTAATGTGAATATTTATACATTGTTGTCAAAATGTCAATCAATAATTTCATGAGAACATCAAATTTCAATGCATCTCAGCAAATTAATCAATGAAATTTCATTTAAAAAAGAATTATTACGTAAAATTTAAAATTAAATGTAATTTTATACAAAACACACTTTAGTTTGAAATAAAATTTAATCTCGCATTACATGACCACATTTCACAGAATAGTTTTTCAAATGAATTTCCGCAGTATATTACAATGCAACTCATATTTTACCTTTTATTTTGTAATTGAAAAATTTCCACACGCACAAAGTAATTAATAATAAAGCTATTTTGTGTGTAAAATTTCTTGGATAACATAACATTTAATTATTAATTGAATTTCAAGCAAAACAAATATGATTTTCGATTTTAATTGAAAATAATTTAAAAAAACACATAATAAAATAAAGATAATTATCGGATTAATTGATAAATTACGCTTGTGGACGATGTCTTGTATTAATTTTTGAATGTTTTCTTAAGGTGTTTTGTTGCTGTATTTGGATATAAAAAGATTTAATGTTAAATAATAATAGAAACATGATATTTTACGTTGAAAATACAAAAAGTGCATATAAAAGTTGTAATATGATAAATAATAAACCATACAAATTTTTACGCTTTCGTTTTCAGTAGCCATGATGCACTTTTGCTTGTAATAAATTATAACAATAGTGAATTAGGCGTTTTTCATTGATGATTGCATGAATAGAAAATTGAGACTGAAAACTTATTGTCTTAAGATGACTTGAGTCTGGTTATGACGAGTAAAGTTTGACGTTACTCTATCGTGCAACCTTGAAAAAGCGTTTTTTGAACTAAAACTTTCATTTTACTGTTTTGATAAGACTCTGGCAAGCCTAAATACACTTTTCCGAAGCTTTATTTGTATGAGTTTTACCATCCAAGTTATATTTTTGAATTGGGAACTGCGGTCAGGGCCTCAGCTGACACTTCAATGAACTTCATCCTTCTCTCCCGCAATCTCTTTCAGGTCAGAGCCATTTTAAAATCAACCAGCGCCAGTTAATGAGTTAATAATGCCTAACTCCAACTATATATTTCAGAAATCCAGCTCGAAAATTGGGCCTTACAAGGGTAAAAAATGTAGAACGTGGTCGTGAGTGATATAACAAACGCACTTCTGTCCAAACCATGATTTTTGAGAAATCGAAGAATTTGAAAAATTGAAAAACCAATTTTTATTGAGCTGAATCAAATATATATTGGCTTTTCTAAATATCAGTTCTTAGAAAGAGTTATGAGCTCTTAAATTTCACACTTCCAAATTTCCATACAAATATGGCACTTTTTTTTGCAGTTTTCGAAAAAGTTGTCTGTAACTTTTAAATAAATCAACATACGAAATTTTTTACCATATTCAAACTTGTTCTTTTTAAAAAAATGAACAAATTTGTCTTTGACTTCAACTGGATCCGAGCACTCCCTATACCCAAAAAAGAGACCCGAAAATGGTCATTTTGTATGACAAACCATTAATTGTGCTATTTACGTTGTCGCTAGTGTACATCATTAATGAACGATACCCCAATAAAAATACTATTAAGCGCATAATTTCAGTACACTTCTTTATTGTGTAATACAGTAACAAACTTTTATATCTTTCATTTTGCTCATTTTATTTGAAAAACTCACTTTACAATCATGCTTTTAACAAAGATGTTGAATTTTGATCATCTCAATCTCAAATTAGTTACTTTTACTTAAAAAAAAAACATAAATCACTTTAATCCATCCATGTGCTTTTTTCTTCTCAATTTCAACCATGATGCACTAGACATATAACAGTGTAATAATCAGGTGAAATATCAATTACATTGCACTATGTTTACAATTATTTTTTTTTTTAAATTCACATTTAAATGTGAAAATTAAACAAAGATCTCACACAAAAGCACCTCATACTATTTTATTTTTTTAATATTTTCATACAATTTGTTACTTTTTACATTTATTTTTTATGTAATCACCTGTTTATCTACAAACTCCGTTTCATGGCTCATTTTATGTTTATTTTTTTGTTATTATTACAATAATTTGCGTGCCAATTTATTGTCGGTCGATCTTTTGGTTTCAATAAGCAATTTATATGTAAAACAACTATTCAAGTGCATAATGAAATCAAAGTGTTTGAGTAATTAAATTGAGATTTATTACTTTTATTTGAATTGTTATGAAATTTACAAGATATTGGAAATCAGATTCATGATCAAGTGTCATGTTTTGTGATTTTGAGGTGAAATTACTGGGTTTTTTTATTAATTTAATTTTTTTTAAAGTTACAAGTTGATTTCATGTATAATTGAAAAGTGAATTTAATTTATGATTAAGATGATGTTCAAATAATTTGATAATTAATTAAAGTTATCATGTAATTAATCAGTTGATTTTTGATTTCCTGTAAATTTTTTTTTAATGTGGCATATTTCGCTTTTACTTACACACTTAATCGGATTTTGAACCATATCCTAGTGTGGACCTGAATTACTTGAATAGCTTTCAGATAAACTTCGACACTGTCGATTCCGTTTTAGGTCGACCCAGACAATGATGACCGACAAAATGAATCATTTCTCAGTTCATCATCGCTGGTCATTGCGAACTGAAACTCGGACCCATTTTTGGTTAATCCAAGTTATTTTCCTATTGCGTCTGAAATTTATTTGAATAAACTCAAAATAATGAACTACGAAGTTTTAAATACGCATTTTTTTTTAAATTTAACCAAATATTGTCAAAAACTGATCACAATTAGCCTTAATTGAAATAAAAATTAATGCGTCATACATTTTTCTGATCTAATTTGATCAAATTTCAGAATATTAGAACATTAAATTGATTTTTTCACTTCATCATGCTCATTTTGCAAAATTTTAACACCAACACAATTAAAACTCAATAGTTATAAATTAAATTGAAAAAAAATGAATGGAATTCTTAAAAGACAAGTTATTCTTTTGCTTCATTGTTTCTTTTTTACTTTTTTGCTAGACAAGAACCACCACAATTAACTTTTACCAAATAAGGAAGAAGTCAAGGTCATTGTTGTTTAATAGTTTTTATTTTACTTTTTTTTTATTTGAATTTTATGAATGTCGAGTTAAATATTAAAATAAAATAAAATTAAAAAAAGACGGAATTGCTAAATTAAATGAAGTGAAGTGATGAGTACAAAAAAACCGACATTACACGGATTTTTTGGTGTCATGAGTTATTTTATATTTTTTTCTTTGATACATTTATCAGGAAATTTGAATGAAATAACTTCAAATCAGCTTCAATTTAATGCGATAATACCAATTTTCACTTTCAACACGATTACACCATAACATACTTTTGTAAAATTGTCTAAAGATACCGATTATCACACTCGATAATTGCACGATTTAAGTTTTCATCATCATTAAACGCTCCATTGAACAAATATGTTACAACAAAAAAAAATATGGTTTAAATGTCGGTATTTGTTTTTATTTTTAAGTGCATTTCATTACAAAAATACGCTTTTACAGACGATTTGTATGCCGTCGCTCTATAACTTTGTCCCTGTGAACGCCCTAAAAATCTGAAGGTCCATGAGGGCCAACTCAGCCAAAGAGCGCACATGAGAGTGCGTAGTCAATCATTGGTTTGTACTTGAACTCAAAAAATGGGCTTCAGCTAAGATCAAAGATCAATGCTATGAAACACTGCAATTTTTTTTTCAATGTATGTGATTCGATCAAAATGCACTTTTCTAAACCGTTCAAATATTATTTTCAAAATTTTGCAAATTTATTTGAATTATCGTTCATGTCCATTTAAAGGACCATTTTATTACTTTTTAGCCTTAAATCAGTAAAGCTCATGATGTTTATTGTCATTTTTGTGCCATTTAATACCCACAAGCACCAAATTATTGTTACAAAATTTCAAAATAAACACTTTCAATACAAAATATGTCTAGTCTGGCAAAAAATTGCCATTTATTTTTACATTACCGTATTATTATCTTATCTAGGTTAAATTGCATGATTTTGTCACTTTATTTTTATTATTACTTCTAATAAAGAAATAAATAAATAACAAAAAAAACTAATACAATAAATTGCCTACTAAGCTTTATAAAAATAAAACAAAATCAAGCATAATATAAAAAAAATAAAACAATTGCAAAGAAAATTGTGGCATATATCGAAGTCAGTCAATAATAATTTAGCTAGATTGAAATCAAAATTTGTTTAAATGAAAGGAAAAACAAAAATCATGTATTAATTTTAATTTTACGTGTAAAATTCGACATTGACTGAAAATTATTACATAAAATTCTTGGCATGTAAATACAAAAATATGTTAAATATTGATGTTGAATCACAATCATAACAGTGAATGGCTTGTAAAAATGTTTAATTTTATCAAAATTGATATTGATTTAAGTTAATAATTATTTTATTGGTTTTTTTTTCAATTGTAATAGAAAAAAAAATGGATTCAGATAGTTTAATATCGAATTTTAACCAGATAATTTATATCGGACTTTATTGCATTTGATGTATCAACAAGTGACCGACATGCATGAGAGATAAATTGCATGTGTTTGTTTTATTTTTATCATTACAGCTCGTGTTTGTTGTAGGAACAACTGATGCCATTCATTGTGACAATAATAATTTTCTGTCCCCATTTCTATGGTTTACTTAATTTGGTTCGTGGGAGGTATTAAGGGGTTTCAATTAATTTGTCGAGGAAGTAAAAGCTCAATTTTCTATTATTCGATATGGAAAATTTTTGTCCTAATTCACTCACTTTTAATTGAAACCATCATATTTGACCCATATTCGAAACACAGTTCAGCCCAGTACAGTACAGATATCATTACAATAAGAGAAAAAAAATGAATAATAACATTTATTGCTAATCACATGCATTTCTGAATCATTTAGAATTGAAATAAAAGAAAGGAAATGCAACAAAACGTCATTAAATGTATTTCATGAACAATTTTAGTATGTTACTAATTTAATGGAGCATACACTGTAAATTGAAATCGCCCTCAGTGTTCGGAGGTACTCATTTCGCAATCGAGGTACGTTACATGTTGCCTTAGACAGTGTTTGGAGAGTTTTATTTCAATCACATTTCGTGATGATTTACAAAAAATTCCTTGTATCGTAGTGTACTCTGCGGGTAGATTGCGGGCCGTTTTCACTTCATAGTGTAAAATACACAATAAATTTGATGATTCCTTTAATTAATTAATTTAACGGCTTCTTCTAACGCGTTCCAAAATTTGTTTGCAGCTGTGTTAATTTTGTTTTGGGTAAATAAAATAATTTATGTTCCATTTCATTTCATAAATTAAAATAGAAATTTTTGACAATAACAAATTTGATACCACAATTCAATTAATAAAAATTTTGGACTCTTTTCATGTTACATTTCATATTAATTTGTGTCAACTTTTAACTCTTCTATTTAGATCATGTTCTGTAAATCGCATTTTTTTATAGAATTAATTTAAAGCCCCCCTCCATATTTTTATGAGACTTCTGTGACATAATTTCATGGAAATTGATCTCATACACACAGACTTGATTAAAATCTGGGGATAGTCTGTGAAAATGCAATTGACAAATAAATAAATGTGCAACACACGAAAATTTAAATGAATAAATGAGACGTAATTGCATCGTCTTACTTCTCATTATTGAATGTGTGATATTTATAAGTGAACACGAGCAAAAGTTTAAAAGATATAAAGATAGTAATAAAAATAATAACGATAATCATGAATGTTCGTTAGAGTATGTCAACTTTTGACAAGGTGAAATTCTAACCACTGGGCGGTGTAGAAACTACATTTTTCCCAAAATTTTAAAGAAACCGCAATTTTGAAATATTTTGAAAAAAAATCCATCATTTTGAGAATTTTTAGAAAAATCTGCCATTTTGAAAAATTTTGACCGTTTTTAACGGTTTTAAGGCTTTTGAGGCTCTGGAGTCCAATCCATAAGCCCAATCTCAAAACTAAGTTTAGACAAGTCCTTATTCATGATCCAGATACAAACAAATTCAACTCAATTTCGACATCTCAGCATCAAGACTTTTTGAAAATTTAAATAAATATTTAGCTGGCGACAATCATGAAAATGAAGATTTCAGCATGTTTTCTTCTCCAAAGAAAATAATTCAGTATCAACCTTTCAAGGTGCTTTTATTCTTGACAATTCAAAAAAATCTTTGGCTGATAACAACAATCAGAAAGATGATTTGAGCACATTTTCTCCTGCACGTGTATTAAACGTTCTTCCAATGAAAACTATAGATAATGATTTGGTTTTTGCAAAGTCAAAGGATGCTAACTATATTCCACCCCCGCTTAAGAATTTCAAATCTGAGTCTATAAATATCGAAACAAATGATCAAGAGGAAATGACAAGTTCAGGACTAATAAAAATTATAAAATTCAATATGAATACTGAATTATATAATAATGCTGAAATGAAAATTATAATTAGATCTATAATGTATCGCTCAAAGATTACCTGTGTGTTATTGTGTCTCAAAAGAAACAAGTAGTTCAGACTGTCCAAAAGAGCATGTGAGAAATTTTGAGGCTAGAATTTATAAGACTTATGTAATAATTTACAGCAACATTATTGAAGAAATAACACACAATTATTTAACAGCTCGCTATTGTCGTGGAATAGAAAGATAAGAACTAAAAGCTAAATTAGTCAATGAATTGCCTTTGCAGTATGCAATGGGACAGCAGGCGTTTATTGATTTAGATTTCTTGGAAAAAGGTATTTGTCAATCAAACAATTTGAAACAATTATGATTATTTCATGATATATTTAGAAAAAAAATAAATTATGCGCACCTCCTCTATTTTACGTTTTGGATAATTAGCAACAATCACAACATTTTAAAATCCATAAATTTAACCCACCCTACTTTAAAATTCACAAATTTATTGCATATTACTGTCAAAAGTACACAATTCATGTAATGAAATAATTAACAATGAATATTATTACACACTTAACTTAAATCGAATATATCAATTTTTATTTTTTTTTCTTTTACATTTAAATTAAAATTAAACCAACAAAGTAAAAATTTACATTGCACACAGGCACACACAGAGACCAAAAAATTATGAAATTTACATTTATGTGAAGTTGTTGCTCTTATTACAAAATTAATGAATGTATGGCACTGTATTTATTTAATATTGTATGTGAAGGTCACACATTTTATTATTAGATAGTAAAAATTACGTCTTTATGTAAAATATTTCACGCGGTTTTTTTTGGGAGACTCGTATTTAAGATGAATAATAATCCACTATGATGATATATTTTTAGAATTTTTACATTTAAATTTTGTGTATGTTTTTTTTTTAAAGGGCATCAAGGTCATTTTCTGAAATTTCACGTAAATAAATAAACAAAATACGATAGTGTTAGCCTTTGAATCATCATAATCTATGAAAGAAAGATGTTTAATTTGAAAATTTGACCTAAATATTTGAATATGTTACATTTTATGATTATGAGAGCATTGAAATAAAAAAATTATTTGATTGGACGTCTTTTAACACATGCCTTTGAAGTTAATTTTTTTTTAATTACATTTAAATTTAAAATTGAAACCCTTTGAAAAATTGACATTTTCTTGTTAATCTCTTCATGTGTTCATTGTGTTGTAATCCAAATAATGAGATATCTTAGATGTGAATAAAATCGTGACGATGAAATGCATAGACGATAATTGACAAAATAAAAGGATGGGCATCGATGTAAAAATTTTGTAATAATTTTTTTTTATTTACATTGCAAATGGAAAATTTTATGTTGAAACAAAGTAACAAAAAACGTGCACGAGGCAATTCCAGACATTTGAAGTTAAATTTGATATGCCTTGAAATTGAACAAAGAAACTAAGGAAAATGAGGATTGAACAAAGGAATCCTTGCAAAAATGTGAAATCAAGGAAATTGTTTGCATTGTTTCAAGAACTTTCAATAAATCATGAATTTCAACAATTTTTCACTTCAAGAATAAAAAAAAATGTACGCTCGATTGCTCACTTGATTGAGTTATTTAACGAATTTCAATGCAATTAATTTATTACTTTTTATTATATTATAATAATGATTAATCGATGTATGTTAAATTTATGGAAATTTATAATCATTTGTGTGTAATTTACTAACAACAATGCATTTTAACGAGATCTTCCTTTGTTTTATTCTCAAACTCATTTATTAAAGCTATTCAAGGAGCTTCTTTAAAATTAAATTTTTATAAAATCATGGTTCATTTCATTTCACTTCATTTACTGTTAATGAAGTCATTAACCAAGAAAAGGAAACAAAGGAAATTATCTGTCTCATATTTTTATATAAAAAATTTAAAAAAGACATAAAACAATAAAATAAATACAAAATTAGGTGTAAAAATAAAAACACGATATAATAATAAAGTAATTTTATCAGGCGTTGACACCAAAATCACTTGTGCCTTAAATTATTGGTTGTGTGAATCAAAACAAAAACTACTGTTTTGATGTTAAGTTTAGTAGGTTGAATGTGATATGATATGAAAATTATGTGCCAGATCCCATGATGTGAGTCAAGGGACATGGGATGAGGGCACACTTCAATAAAAAATCAGATCTGAAATTTTTCTGTTATGAAATTCTGAGTGAACATTCAAACACAAACCTTGAAAAGAAAATCAAAAAAATTTTGTAATTGAAACACATGTTTCGTGTGTGTTCTTGTGATGGTGATACACATATTCAAATAAAATAAAAATACTGCGTATATTAATAACCTTCAGCATTCTACGTAGCGTTCTGATACATAATTTGTTGGACAAATTTTACTTTAGTATATAAACAGGCCACAGATGATAGCTCGTGTGGCCAAGTTGGTAAGGCGCCTGACTAGTAATCAGGAGATCCGTAGTTCGAATCTGCGTACGAGCATGGGAACTTTTTTTTCGGTGTCATGGCATTTTTTTTGAGTCAAGACAACATAAGGAAGTGAAAAATAAAGTTAATGGTGAAATGTAATCAATAATATTTAAATTTGAAGTAATTACAATCGATTTTTTGACTTGGTCATTAACAAAGTGTTTGAAATTCAATTAAAAATCTTAAATATCGTCGTTTAACGTTCAAAAAAAAATCCTAATTCAATGAAATAAAATCAAAAAAGTTTATGCTCCCGGACAGGATTGAACTATCGACCTTCTGATTACAAGTCAGACGCTACTACCACTGAGCTACGAGAGCAAGTTGTATGTGTCCCGTTAAAAGAGTTACAGTTTCTTCTCATATTCTCTCTGCATACATTACCTATATGTCATGCATGCTACATACACACAGTTTTATATATTAATTAAATATTTTTTACATTCATATTTATTTTCAGAGTAAAATTAAAACAAAATGCCTACATTACTTGAAGCATTGGAAGAAAAATATGGATTTGGAGGATTGACAGACTGTGACAGCCAAAAAGGGGAACTTGTTTCAATTTTTGTACCAAAACTGCCACCCAGACTATCGTAAGTTCTAGATTTAAGACAAAAAAACTATGATAGTAATGAATCGAGCCATAAATAACAGATTAACAGAGGAAATTTTAATCGTCACGCTCGTTAAATTTCATTTTTTTTTTCTCCATTGTTTTTTTCATCGTCATCGTAACTCGTAACTAAATCTAATAAAATAACAATAATTAATAGTTTGATTTAATTATGGGTTGACATTACAATCAAAGTAGATCAGAAAGGGATTATGAATTTTAAGTTCAATGACTTTTTGGAGAAGTTTTAGCTAAATATGCCTCATAATTGAGCACTCAATGCATTGAAAGGCATCGATTTAAAATTTTTACTTCTTGAAAATATTTTTATACCCGTGCCTTTACCCGTTTAAAATTTGACTGTGCTAAGAGATTAAGTCATGTCTTATTAATTATTCAGTCAATTATCATAGAATTTCAAATTTTTTAAATAATTTAATGAAAAATTGAAAATTCCCCCTTAAAATCTCTGAATATCATTTTCCGATACATTAAACTCTGTTTTTTTTTGCTCTCCATCAACATTTAAACCAAATTATTAATCCGGAACTCAAAAATTTATGATGTTCTAACACGTATTTTAAGCATCATTCTAATGATACTTTAAAACATTTTTTTTTTGTATCATCACACGTTTCGCCTGGTGACCTTCAATTTACATAATAATAAAAAACAAAAAATTAAATAATAACAAAATTTTAAAAGGTCGTGATTAGGTGACTTATTAAAAAATATTTAAAAAAAAATACAGCACTTAAATTGAATTGAAACTGAAGAGCGTCTAAGTGTGTTGTGAACACAACTCTTAAAATTGATACATTGAGACACTTAAAACAGTAGGAAATCCGAATTCAAATACATTTCAAACAATAAACCTTGACTTTTCCTCAGGTTTTTGAACTTTTATCGTTTATTTGTAAATTTAAATTAATCATACAAAACAATACAATACACAAAAAAATTAACTTAATCCAAAAACAAACAAAAAAAAATTAGTATCAACCCAGTTAATAGTTTGTTTGTATTTTTACTTGTAATTTAATCGTTAAAAGTAACTCACCTTGAATTAATTTTGCTGTCTCGTTAGGGTTTTGTTGTCATTATTATTTTTTGAAATTATTATGATTAAAACAATAAATAATATTAAATTAAAGATTACTGTTCATGTAAATTTCGAAGTAGCAATTTGACTGGTGATGTAATCAATGCAAAAATGGTCAAATTGCAATTAAGCTTTCAACAGTTTCAATTTTTACTGTTAAAATTTGGAATTTTATGTCAAATTAAACGCCCTCCTTAATTAGTAGTGGATTGTCGACACATTTCAAGGAAATTATTTGTTTTTTTTTAACATTAAGTGGGTTAATATGACTTGGGATCTCATTTAAGAGACCTCTCGTGACACGTCATTTCATCAATTTTTTTAATGTGATAACAAGAAGCATTATGACGAGATACAAAGTTAGTTAATTGCTCATTAACGTTTTTTTTATTAATTGTTTTCCTATCTCACTCCAGAAAAACTTGTATAACTTGACATCAAGTGAATTTTTTTTATCATATCTATTATTATTTATCTTTGTTAGTTTATTTAAGTACATTATAATTTGTTTTTTAAATGGAATTTAAAGTTAAATGCGCTTTTAGGGAGATTTTTCTGTCCGTTCTTGATGAATCGCGCAGAACCTCATTTGAAAGATTCGTCGTTAAATTAAAAGAAGCATGATTGAGCTGGAAAACGCTCCGAATGCTATCTGAAACTGCTCATGAAATTTCAGATGCAGCTTTAACGTAAATGCACTTAAGTGACCCATTCAACAGTGAAGTTCCCTTTGATTTTTTTTCATATTTCATTTATCTTCTTATATGGTTAGATTTTATTATTATTATTATCATTATTATTATGTGAGAGAGAGAAAGTTAAGTATAAAAATTAATATTATTATTTTAATATTAAATGAAAATAATGTGACAGCCACAGATAGTCCCATTGTGGTTTTATCATTAAATAAATCATGTTAGTGCAATTATTTACATTAAGTTACGTTTGCATTTGAAATGTTTACTATGAACTATAACAAATTCAAATGAATCTGTTTTAATTCTCGGGTTGAAACGAATTTCTTTAAGATCCAAAAAAAATGTATAATATTTGATGTCATTAAGCGTTCAACTGAACATGACACAGCAAATATAAGTTAATTACTTCGATTGATTTTCATGACAATGAAATGTATCAAATATTCATCAGTTACTTTGACCGAATGTCTATTAATAAATTGTAGCACTAAAATTTCATGATAAAAAAAGGAACAGAAAATCAATATTTCTTGAAATTGACTTTGAAATGTTAATATCCTGATATTATACTAACGGTTGCGTGATTTGATGTTATTATGGTAATGTCTGAAGTCCTCATTAATATTTGAATGTTTTTACATAAATTGAGCAATTAAATGATTTTTCTGTTAATTTTCAGAGTTCCAACCCTCCTCGTATTAAATGACTGCAACATCGACAGTGCCGGTGAAAAAGAACAAATCAAACAGAAATGCAAGTTAGTCAAGGAACTTGATCTTGCTCAAAATAAACTTGAAAATTGGAATGAAATCTACACAATCCTCGCTCACATGCCCAGTGTTGAATTTGTAAATTTAAGTATGAATAAGTTGACAGTACCAACACCCATCGATCCGCCATGTCCCGTTCAAATGAACAGTTTACGTAGTCTGGTCTTGAACAACACAAAACTTGATTGGTATTCAGTTGAACAACTGTTGAGTTTGTTGCCTGTCTTGGAAGAATTACACTTGAGCTTGAATGAGTACACGCATGTATTGATTGATACCCAAGATGTTGACGATGATGTTGAAGTGGGAGAAGTGCCACATGACGATGACGATGAGACACAAGATGAAAGTGCAATTGAATGTATGTGCCGACAAGATGCAAGCTATAAACGAAGTGATTCGACAAGTTCAATGTATAAGAAGACAAATGCACATGAAGGTGTTAAGAAATTACATTTGACAGGAAATTGGTTGGAAGATTGGTGTGAAATAGCACGTGTTGGTCGGATCTTCCCCAATTTAGAGGCTCTTGTGTTAGCAGACTGCCCAATCAAGTAAAATAATTTTAATTAAAAAATCATAGCATAAAAATAATCTTAATTTTATCAATTAAAGGTCCTTAACTCCACACTGTGATAATAATTCAATTAATAAAACGACACATGAAGTCCCACATGAGTATTTTAAGTGAGTATCAGCTCAATTGAAAAATGTCCCATAAATTAATTTTAATTTAATTTCATAGAAAACTAGCATTACTCAACTTAGCCAGCGCAAAATTAAGCACATGGGATGAAATTGATCGACTTGCCCAATTTCCATCTCTAACAAATCTCCGAACACAGAATTGGCCATTATGGGAAAAGTGTGACTCGACAGAGCACGAACGTCGACAACTCTTAATCGGACGATTACCAAATGTCCAGGTATTGAATGGAGGCGGTGTAATTGGTGTAACAGAGAGGGAAGATGCTGAACGGGCATTTATTCGATATTATTTGGATAAACCTGAAAGTGACCGTCCTGAGAGGTAAAATTAAAGTTTTGATTGAAATTTGATTTTTAAGAAATTCAATTTAAAGGTATGCTGAGCTCATTGCAAAACATGGCAAATTGGATCCTCTTGTAAATATTGACCTGAGACCAGAAAAACGTGTAAAAATCACATTTACTTATGGTGATTCAAGTGAAGAAAGACCAGTTGATGTGTATAGGTTAGTATCAAAAAAAAATCATGAAATGAGATACAATGTAAAAAAAAATCAAACAAAAAAAATCAAAAAATTCTAGCAGAGCGTAGTTTCGATCTACGGACCTCTGGGTTATGGGCCCAGCACGCTTCCACTGCGCCACTCTGCTTTTTGTTTGATGCTGTCAAATGTCTGTTTTAAATCAAAACACGTATATATCGTGTATCTATAACACATAAAACCAGTTTCTACTCATTTCATATAATAGGACATTACAAATTTCTAAAAATTTCAGTTAATTTCATTTCAATTTCATTTTAGGACTGTGTATGACTTGAAACACCGCCTCGAACGAATTGTTGGAATTCCTGCATCCAAAATGCGCCTGTTTTACGTTGATCAGGACTATCGTGACATTCAAGGCCCAGAAGAAATGAAATACCCTCAAAAGCAGCTGTATCGATACAACATTCAGAATGGTGATGAAATTATCATCGATCTTAAGAAATAGAATCGAATTTTAACTTATTTAATCAAAAAAAATAAAATAACTGTAATCTGAATCTTTTGGTCTTTCAATGTTTAAATTTTTATAACTTTTAATTGAATCGTCATTAATAACCCTAAAAATTAAATTTAAATCGCTCGCTCAGTGCATAAAAGACACTTTCCCTGTGAATAAACATAGGCTTTGTGACTTTTATGCACGGAACAAGCGAAATGGAAGTGCATGAAATGTGCCAATTATTCAATTTTAAATTAATGGATTTAAATTAATCAAGTAAAATTTAAATTTAACTTAAAAAAAATCATTTGATTGTTGTTAAATTAATAAAAATTAATACAAAATGACTAGAATAGATAAGTTAAACGGTAGACTGCAGCCTTGATTGGCATATATACGATTTTTGTAGCTATTAAAATTAAAAAAATTAAATAAAGTCAGTTTTACAGGATTTGAGGAATAGAGGCTATTTGTGAAAATGAATGGGAAATAAAAAAAAAATATGTTGAATGGAAGTCATTGTGATGTTTTCTCTTTTAAATGTAATAATTATCTTATTAAATTATGTTAAAAAAAATAATTTTAAGTTTTATTCAAATAATCAATAAAACGGAAGAATCAAGGTAGCTTTGGATCATCTTGGGATGATAAAAGGATTTCATATCAATATTTATCACAATAATTTTAATTTCACGAAGAAATTTTATCAGAATTGTACTAAGTTGTTATTGACATAGAAAAAAACATTTATAATCTAATTTTAAGTACTAACCAAATGAATTTTATTCAAATAATTGAATATGATTTAACATTTATTTAAATGATAGATGAAATACAATAAAATTTAAATGATAATTTAAAAGGAAGATTAATAAAATGAATAAAAATTGCCATTAAATATTAAAAAAATAAAATTTTGCGTTTTTTTAAATTGAATTGCATTAACAAAAAAAAGTTACCGCCCAGACAGGGGCTCGAACCCTGGACTTTGTGGTTAAGAGCCACATACTCTACCGACTGAGTTACCCGGGCAACTTGCATGAAATTGATTAAGTAACAATTTGAATACTGCCCTCTATATTGAAAGTAACTCTCTGTACGTGTGTATGGCGTTGTATAGTCGTATAAAAATACGACGAAAAATTACTCTGTATTTTGATCGATCGTAATCACATTGCCCGGGTAACTCAGTCGGTAGAGTATGTGGCTCTTAACCACAAAGTCCAGGGTTCGAGCCCCTGTCTGGGCGGCAACTTTTTTCATTTCCATTAAATTTTTTTTTTAATTGAATCAATCTTACCTTTAAAATTCATTTCATTTTGATTTCAACAACACAGTAATAAAAAAACGTATATTAAAATCTGTAATTTAACGTCATTCAGACAATTTTTATTGATTCATGAAACAAAACTGTTTTAATATCATTTTTTTTTCTGTTTAAAGTCCTGCTTTTTCCATTTAAAATTAACATTTTTGTTTTGTATTGCAACATTTTCATAATAAAAATATAATTTATATTTTTTTGATTGAAATGTCCAAAAATCTAGGTAAAGGTAACTCTACAATTTTTCATTCATATTTTTTGGTTAAAATATTGCTTAATAATAAAAATAATATTAAAATTAAATGTCTAACAATAATTTGGATCATCATTTTAATACTAACTACATCGACTTTTTGTTTTAAATTTAAAATGTGCAACCTCTATGTTTGTAAATTTTAATTTTTTTTTTAATAACAACAAGAAATCTCACATTTATGTCCTTAAAATTGTAAATTGGTTGTTGTAATTCACCTCCAAAATATTTCCTCTTTGAGGATTTTTATTTTTATTGTAACATTACTGACACCATTTTATTACAAGTTTTATATTGTATTCGCGCTACTAATTCCTTTCAGACCGCGTAGCGTCCGA
>LN483371.1:479432-516014 GCA_900002565.1 Culicoides sonorensis
GAAGTTGATTAACTTCAGAAGAAGATAAAATTTCATTAGATTTTGGACTGTGATTTTTTTATTTTTTTGGAGTCATCCTAAAACATAAGATTTTTTTTAAAGCTCCTAACACTTATTTTTTTTTTAACAACACTGATTTTCATTTCAATCATTATTGAGATTAAATTTTATTGTTTTTTTTTCATTTAATTGTTGTGATAATTCATTTTTTATGATTTTTTTGAAAATCTAAAACTAATTGTGCAATTCCGAATATTTTTTTTCAATAAATGCTGTCAAAGTTTCCTTTCATATCAAATGGATTTTTACTCATAAATGGCACACAACTACTTGTCTTGAAGTAAAAATTGGGGAGTGAGCGTAATTTATTCAAGTAACTTGTACTTGACTTGTAATTTTTCGTGTGGTTGCTCCACTGGAATTATCCGTTCACCTTGATCATTTAAATATTTGTCGTAATACTTTTCATGGCACACCGTGTATCCCAATGATGCTGTAATTTTTTGTGAAAAAAGTCCAGTGCAGTCGGCTTTGATGATCTAAATTAAATGTAAATTTAAAGTAAGGCATTGCTTTAAATTGAATTTAAAATTTCAATAAGGCGTTACCTTGGATCCTAATTCACGTGCTAGCTTTTCACTTTCTTCAAAGAGTTTTTTTGCGATGCCTTGTCCACGGAATCTGACGATGAAAATTGAAATGTAAATTGAATTAAAAATGTTTTTGTATTAATTTACCTTGAATCAACCGAAAGTATTCTGACTTCAAACATTTTGTCGACTGAGAATTGACTGAATAGATCAACCTTTAGATTTTCATCATAAAGCAGTGTGAATATTGTCCTGAATCTGTCATCCTTGCAATATTTTAATTTTTGACGGGATTTTTCAACTTCACCTTTGTATAGCCAACCATTGAGCACGACTCCGGCAACCTATTTAAATGACAATTAATTTTCTCAATTCCTCCCATTTTTAAATTTCCTTCAATTAAATACTCACATCACCGTCTTTAGTGACCGCAACAATGCTAATATCATCCTTGAATGTATCAATCACAACCTCTTCTAATTCTGGATGACCTTCGCCACGTTGGCACAGCTTCGTCCCTTTATTTAGTGGTTCATCGGCAAAAAATGTGTTTCGCAAGTGTTCCAACACAGCTTCATGATGCACTGGCAAAAGTTTTATGTATTCAAGTGTTTTATTATCCAACATTTTATTTTATTTTTGGTTTGTCTGGCTGTAATTAATAATTAAAATGAAACAAAAATTGAAAAACTATTTTTTTGTTTTACATTAAATGTATCACAATGTAACATTATTTTAAAATGAAATGAATCTAATTGGATTTTGATCGTAAATTTTAATAATTATCATTTTGGATGAAATTTTGTTGATTTTAATTAAAATTTATTATTTTTACTTAAATTCCTGCTAAAACTAAATTTAAAATGTTTACTGTCATCATAAATGTTGATTATACTGAAAGCAGATGATGGTAGTTTAAGTGCACGTACACACTCATGAAATTGCATCTCATTAAAATCATTGAACCGGAAAATTGTTGGGAGAAAGATATAAGGAAATAGCATATGCGATTATTTCCATGTTATGTGTATGAAAATGCAGATAATCCAAATTATTTTCAAGTTTTACATAAAACTTAATTAGGACGAAACAATTATTCAAGATGTTTCATGTCAAATTTAAGGAGAAAAAATATTTTGGATGATTAAACGCTGAAATAAGATTCATTGATTTTAATGTAATGCACTTTGCATACTTTTCTTATCATAAGTTCTGAAGGGATAAAATAAATTTGAGGATTTTGGGTCCCCGTTCATGGTTTGAATTGAAATTTATTCAAGTGAAATTCAATTTAAATACACATTTCAAAGCAGTATCGGCCTTTTTGTTCATATGATGGGATAACATGTGTGTGTGTGTTGTGGTTTTATGATGTCAAAGTAATCTGTTTGCATAAAATGTTATTATTTTGTTTAGGAATCGGATTTAAATATTACATATCAAAATTTCATAACAAATATTTTGTTTTACATTTCACATATTACAGTGACCCGAAAATTAAGATGAAATTTTAATAGTGAATTCTTAATCTCTTCTATTTGACACCCGAATTTTGAATGACAGTAATTCTAAAAATAGACACAGATCATGTGTGATTTCTCACATGTGATGCTCGATCATACACAGATACGTATCCTTAGCACCTGGTCACATAATTAATCAAAATTCAATATTACGGAACCATTCACACATGGCCCGGGTAACTCAGTCGGTAGAGTATGTGGCTCTTAACCACAAAGTCCAGGGTTCGAGCCCCTGTCTGGGCGACAGAATTTTTTATGTCTTTAATCATATCAACAAATTTTTACTACAAATATTTTCTCACTTTTATATGAAACACAAAACATTTCATGTTGATCTATTTAAACACACAAAAAATAATCCGATTATCAGGGAATTTCATTCAACGTACTTGACATTGAGTAAATTTACAAAGAATGATAAGACCAGACATTGGTTTGAGTGAACGAACAAAAAACATTGTAATAACAATAAAAAAGGAGCGCTAATTAAATCATAAAAACCCCAAACCAAAAAACCAATTTAAAGTATGGCATAATAAAATATTTTATCTCGCCATAAACAGACGTTTGAAATTTAATTTCCTCAGATTTTTGTGTGTGGTGAGAAGAAAGATTAACACTTTTTTCATTTCATTTCATTGTTAAAGTAATTTCATTATTTTCATAAAAGATAAGATTAAAAGAATATCAAATTTAATTGTTTACAATTTCTCACTTTTATTTTCTTTTAAAATAATTGTAATTTAAAAAATATTCGTTTAAAAAATTTCATTGATTCGTTCGGTTTCTTATCAGCTCACGTTAAAAAAATATAAAATTATTTTACGATTCTTGGCACCGAAATATTTCGTACTAATAATATCAAAATCAAATTCAATACTAAACATGTTAAATGGGAATGATTAAGTTTTATAGAGAGAATTCTATAAAATATATTGAAAAAATGTACGCTATCAAATAAAAAAAAATATTCACAGAACAAACAATATTGCATTTTACTATGAACTGTGTTCTGTGTGTATTTTAAGCCCTTCATTTAATATTATCTATATATTTGCACATTACTTTAGAATAAAAATACAATTCTACAGACTGTATTTTATTTATATATAAATATATGTATAAAGTGAACACAAATAATAATAGTAAAACAACAGCAAGTTGATATGTTGACAGATTGTGCATTATTATTAAATTGCATTTTTTTTCTGTAGTTTATAAATGAGAGTGGAAGTGCTCTATATATATTTGTTTTATTGTGGTGATATTGCTTTTATCATCATTATTATTTTATATTTGTTTCTATTTTGAGAGCATCAATCAGCTGCTGCAAAATTATTTATAACGGTTATTAGAGTGGTGGAATCATGGGAGAAGTGATTCATTGAATTTTAACAGTTTTAATCAGGAGACAAGAAGATGATTAACAATTGTGATTTTTTGAAAAGAAATTGGGATTTCCCAATGTTTTTTTAAGACCACTTTAGAAAAAAAAAATATTCACAATTTTAAATGTATTTTGTTAGAAAAATGCTCTTTTACTGCTCTGTCTGTCTGTCTTCTGTCGCTGTGTTACTCTGAGGTCTAGCTACAAAACTCTTAAATGGTTCATCTTGACACAAAAAAAAGCTCATGAAGATTTTGATCTCTCTACTTCATTATTTTTCAGAATATGAGATTTAGAGTCAAAGGATGATCTGTTTTTTTTTAATTGAAAGCGTTCTTGATAGAAAACGACGCTAATGAGGGTCAACACTAACTTATTGGCTTGAGATCTGGACTTCAGAGATTAAACATTTTCAAAATTCAGATTGAAAAAAATGAGAAATTTTAACCACTGAGCGGCTTATAAAAGTGTACTTCTATAGGACTCGATTCATTGAATAAATTAATTTGGCATTTTCAAAAAATCTGCCATTTTTGAAACTGATTCAAAAAAAACCGTCATTTTGAAAAAAAATAAAAATAAATCTGTTATTTAAGAAAAATCGACCATTTTGGGAAAATTTGGGGTTATGACAGTATTCAGGCTCTGGAAGCTCTGTAGTCCAATTCCTGAGCCCAGGCTCAAAGAACGTGATCATAAAAGATACACGAGCAACGATTGAGAAATTTAAGAAATTTGCCTTTTGTTGAAAATTTAATGATTGAAAAATAAAGAAATTTTGCAAAATTGTTCATATTGGAAAATAAAATCATCGGCTTTTTAAAAAAATTTGAACACTTGGGAAATTCGACTGTTTTGGGAAAATAAAACTAGTTTTTTAAAGTTATACCAATTGACGCGACATTTTTTTCAAATCGACAAAAAAAAATTGAAAATTTGTAAAAATCGGAAAAATCTGAACTTTAATAGTACAATTTTTTCGAAATGCACTTTCCTGAATAATACAGTGGTTAAAATTTCATATTTTTCATATTATTTAACCTTTTTTTTTTATTTTTGACGTTGCATTTTAAAACAATAGAATTATTATAACAAAGAATTCGTGATCAATTTGTATTGTAAACTGATAACACCCCAGTAATATTGTCCCGCTCAACATAATTTATCCATTTGCAGAAAAAAGTCAAGAATATGCAGTTTTTTAATGCAATCTCTTATGCATAACGTGACAAATATATGTTTCTGTTATTTATTGAAAGTACTTTAAATGGTTCGTGCAATCGTGTTTTAGAAGTTAAAAGTAATTATGATCAAATAAAATTTATGTAAAGTAATTCTACTGGAACGAACTATGAGCTCTTTTAAGAAAACAAAAACTAATGAATTAGATTGAAAATAAGAGATTAGAGTTATTTATTTTGTGTAGACTCCTGAAAATGCAAATTTTAATGCATTCAATGAAGAAAATACAAGGCGTTTCATGTTGATTTATGTCAAAATGGCATGTTACTTTGAAAATGCAGTAAAATGAAATATTCGATTTCCCTAGTCCTGTAAAATGACAAGAAACCTTTAACATAACACGAATGTTCAACATGTCCAGGAATTGGTACAACCCATTTAATGTTCAATTTCATCTAAATTTACAATTTCAAACTTGATATTCACATATTGTTTCCTTTTATATCTCATTTTTAATTGACAATCTCTGTCTATGAACAAAGTATTGCTCGTTCAAAAAGTATTTAAATTTTCATTAAATTACATAAAAGAGGACAGAGACTAGTTACAGGTCACTTGTTTGAATTTTATTCCATGTACCATGGGAAAATCAACAGAATGCATGATGATAATAAAAGAGAAATTTCATTTAAATTGATGATGCAAATTCATATTCAGAGTAAGCTGCTATGTTTGAAAGAGTATCAAAGTGGATAAGGGTGTATTTTGAAAACAATAGAAAAGTAAATTGAAAATAAAGTACTTAATCTCTTGATATGTAAATAAAATGCATTTCAATTATGTTTGAATTAAATATGGAAATAATGGAAATATGAAAGGTATTCAGAGATAGGATTTTCGATTTACGTTTAAAAATAAAAATTTTGATAGAAAAATTGGTAGACGGAGATGTAAATGAAATTTTGAACTATACCAAGAGAAGGCGAAAACAACGTTAAACGCTACTAAGCATTGATTGGACCAAGAGTGGTCTAAACGACATTTTCCAGCAACGATACAGACCGTCGTCGTACTGTGGGTTAAGCTAAAGGGAGATGGATCGATGAAACACCGTCATCAATTGACTCTGGAACTCAATTCTCGACCAATCCAAGACTAGGAAAAGGCCATACATGAAAAATCAATCGGAAATTCGTGCAAATTAATTGCATTTCCTTGAAAAATTATCATGTCCCATCCAAACACACATTGATTACATTAAAATTTAGATCGATTTCAAATAAATTATTGATTGTATGCACTTGACAAACAAAATTTATGTTTACTGAGCTTTATTATCGTATATTTAGATTACACTTTGAATATTCACGTTGATTTTAAATGTTATTAATCACTTGACCACACTCAATGTATATATTTTATCGCACACCAAACAAACTTTTCAAATATTTGCATTTTACAAACTTTTTAATTGTGTTTATTAGTTGTCAACATTGCATCGTGTCAAGTCAAATATATTTAAATTTGCAACAAAAAAATATAGGTGAATGTGTTACATTTAACTTTTAAAATTGTGTCAAATTCACTGTGCTTTTTAGAATCACGATTTTACTTTGAACACTTTAATGTGCAATGCAACTGTGATCGCCAAAGAACATTGTTATGCTTTAAAAAGTTTTCGTTTTCAAAGAATTTCATGTATTTGTGTTATAATTTGATTCATATCGGAAACATGACTTTACTTTACCATTGAACAGGTGTTTCAATGAAAAAAAAATGATGAATGAGGTTGATTCGTAATTTCAATTTTAAATTAAAGAAAAGTTATTTTTTAATTATTAATATCAATTCTGTTCCGTTACAGAGAGAATTGAATCTTATCAAACATTTAAATAATCTGTCACAATCCAATCAATTTTCATTTGATATGTTGACAGTGATACGTCGTTTAAATTTCAAATGTGCATTCTTTGTTGTTGTTTTTGTTGTATGTTAAAAGTAATCAAACAGAAGCCGGTTGTGATATTTATTTTAAAGCCAATGCACTTTCGATTGATTATTTCATTAATTTTTATTAGATTAAAAACATTCTTCGTCTTAATTGAATTCAATTCATGCAATTCAAATGCAATATAAATGCAATGATTCATCTCCTCTCGTATTTATATGCAATTTCTTTATTCTTTGTTTTATATTTTTTTATTATTTTTATTGTTTTCTTGACTTGAGACTTGATGATGATAATCATCCTCGTATTATGCTTTTGTCACATAACTTTGCAATAAATTGTCTCGTTAAGTAATTTTTTTATTATATTCTTCATTTTATTTAAAGACTAGACAGAAGCTAGACGAGACAAAGAAATGGCACGCGAGATACTTTAATATAATAAATTTCATAAGCAGTGAATTAAAGCGAGAATTGACTAGTAAAGTACCTCATATTCATGATAGAAACGATGTAGAAATAGCAGGATGTTATGAGAGCAATAAAAAGAAAAGCAACAGATCATCCAAAGCAGCCTTCAGAACTATATTTCGCGAAGAAGTTGCAAATCTAACTAATGAAGAGATTATTGCAAACCTTCCACAACGCAACGATATAATTTGTAATATAAATAAAATTCAAAACCGTCACAGGCCTATAAACCCACAAACATTACAAGACCTTTTAATTGAGCACTCTTATTCTCATACATTGAATGGTGATTTCTTTATGCAATATGATTCTGATCAAGAGGATGAGGATCGTTTCATTCAATTTTATACAAGACGAAATTTAGAAAGGTTATATCGCTCCCGACAAATTCTGGGTACCGTTTCTAAGAGATTTTACCTTTAAATTGAAATTTTTGTATGAATTTATTTACGAACCATTTAAAATTCATAAAAAAATAAAAAAATTTCATAAATTTCATTTTAATTGAAACATTTCATAAAAAAAATGCCACAATTAATGAACGCAAATTTTCCTCTTTTGATGTGGATTTGTGGTTTACATAAAATATTTGTTTACTGCTTTTTTCACATTCACACACATAAAATGATTAACACAGCAAGTTATTAAAACAGCAAGTTATTAAAACATTGTTTTTATTTTATTTTCTCTTCAAATATGTTTAACCATAATTTGGGTAAATATTTACCATAGTAACTGTGCAAATAAATTTGTTTTTATTATTACTGAAAATATTTACAAAGGATTTATGATTTTCTCTCAATCTAATTAGTTAGGCTTAAATTTTATATAAAACGCTTTTTGCTACATTGAATTGCGTTTGCTTTGATGCCTTTTTCTCAAAAGTTACGATGAAATCAAACAAGTGTGACAATTTTCGACCTAGTGAACTTGAAAGTTAATTTGATCAGACAATCACCAAAGAAGGTAGAAATTTTAAGAGAAATGAATGAGAGTGACTTTTAACGTTTTTCAGAAAAAATAATATTTTCTTAAGTTTCAGGTAAAAGTGCCCTGATGCAAATTGAAGAATATTTTTCAAGCTGCAATTTTGCTGAACTGGCCAAGTCAATATTTCATATATTAAGAGACCAAAAATCGTTTTGAGCTCATTGAATAGAATTTACAATGTTATTTAATTAAAAAAAATTGATAACAGCAAAGTGCATTCTCAATTCATTGATAAATTTGTCCAGACGGTTTCAGTTTAAAGGTAATTATTTGATAAGAAATCGAAATCAATCAATGACATCAATTAAAAAAAAATTGATAAGATAAAATTTAACAACATATCACACTAAATATAATTTAATATATTAAAGAAAATACAACAACAAATCATCATTCATTTCCAAACAAGTGGTTTTCCAAGGATACCCGGTCTTTATCTAAAAATTTATCAAAGTGTCATGACTCGTAATCTTATACAATAAAACGAGGATATTAATGGTATATTTTTTCCTTTCTTTCAAACACTTTCCACACAGAAAATAATATAATAGTAATGTAATGTAAAAAAAAATAAACACTATTAAAAAGATCCAAATACATAATAAGAGAAAAAAAAGGAAAATAAATGGATGAAAACGATGCTCAACAGTTGGCATTATACTTTTAGCTATCGATATCTTTTTCCATTTTCATGTACAATTTTTTTGCTAGTTAACTTAAAATTCATTGCTTTCAATTTGTCTCTTGTACATAATGCAGTAGATGCTAATCTGGTATCAATTCTAATATTCTGGTATATTATCATTTTATTTATTTTTTAAAGATTCAAATATCGTATGGTGGCACGCTCCTCATGCCAAAAACAATGATATAAGTTATGTATATAAGGCCTTTTTATATTACATTATGTAAAAGATAAATTGAACTTATTGTGTGTGAAATTGTTAACTGACAACCAAGCACAATCAAGATGAAGGCAAAAAAAAATGCAAAGGAGAATTGTGATAAATAAAAATGTGATACCAGCAGCTGATTTCATTTTATTTGTATTACCATTAAAGTTCTTTAAGAAAATTAATTTTTTTTTCTTCTCATTTTAAAGCAGAAGCATTTCGTGACAAATTGATAAGAAATTGCCGTATGAATGAGTTCACTAATGATAATCAGTTTTGAATTTATATAAAATTACGGTAATTTATCATATTAATTGGAAGGCGTATTATTTGAATATTAATTTTGAATTTTCATTTCAGTACATATTGAAACAAAAAATGCACGTTAAAGTACGGTCGGTCTTTCGTAACACTGTCACTCATAAGTCTCAACTCCACAAGGGCACCCATAAGGTCTGGGTTAGAGACGTTGAAAATTTTAATCTCGTTCGAATAAAACTGTGATCAGTGAGTTACGTTCGGCTAGTTTCGGCTTATATCGGTCTCGAAAATTAGGCTCCAGGGCATAAAAATAAAAAAAAAAATGGAATAAAAATTGGCCTCCAGAACGAGAAATCCAAAACGAGAGTAATTTGACGATTTCGTACCCTTAAAATTGATATCAAGTTAAATTTTTTGTTAAATTCGTCAAATAATTTAAATTTTTCAGATATTTTCTTTAACGGTTTTTATACTTTTCTATTGACGTTTTCTCATCAAAATGCGCTTTTCTAAACCAACCAGCTACAAAAATTTATCTTTTTTTTCAATGCTTACACAAAAATTTGAGATAAGACCCATTTAAATGCAATTTGTTATTTTAAAAGCCACTTGTTGTTTTGAAATAACTGCACGACATAAAAATTAAATTTTAACAACTGTTTTTATAATGACAAATAATCTTTCCTAATACACGTGTAACGAATACACTCTTTTTTCTATAAAAATAGCAACAAATTGCCCTAGGTTGTTGTACAGCACATGTCAAACAACAATGTACAAGTGTATACTTTTTTTCTGTTTTTAGTAAAAACAAAAAATATTTATGTAACAGAAGTTAAATCAACTTGCATCTGTTTTGTCTTGTATTTTTATCTCATATTTCAGTGAAAAATGTGAATTTTTCCTAGAATTTTTTAATTGAAAATGAATTCAAAATTAAAATTAGAAAAAAATTTCCCTGAAAGGAATTGAACCACTTTTTCATAATAAAAATGACCAATAACTATAAATTTCAATGATTTAAAGTGAATCGCATCCATTATTATTATTATTTGTTGTGGTCATTCATTTAATTTATTTAAGTTTATTGCTCACTTTTATTTTGTTTTTATTTTTTCATCATAATTTTAATTTAAATGCTTAACGAGGGCGATTAACGTTGGTCAAGAGTAAACGGAACTATTTAATTTAATTCTCTAAATCTCTGTTTATTGAAAGTGAAATCGCATGTAATTTAATTGAATATTTTTTTGGCAATAAAATTGGACCCCTCTATAAAAACTTCAAAATCATAAAATCATTCAATTTTAAATTTCAATTAATTTAATTAATGAAATTGTTTACTTTCAATTTACTTTACAATGAAATGAAATACAAAATCGTGTGCTTGAATAAAGGAAGCAGGTGTGCAATCCATTTAAGGCCCTCTTACATTTTAGTCTGAACGAAGAATATCCGTTCAATGAATCACAATTTTTACCTTTTCTAACATTAAAATAACATCAAAATTTCAATTTCAAAACAAATTTTCAATACAAAAAACAGAAGTTTCCTATGCCAACACAAGTAAATAAATAAAATAACAATTTTCCCCATTAAAAAACTTTTCCATTTATAATGCTAAATCTTTGCTTATTTTTCATTTTTATGTTCGTACAATCGATAAATAAGACACATATTGCATAAAATACAACATATAAAGTGTCGTCTGCTTAAAAGACAGAAAATGTAGTGAATAAATACTGACTTGTAGACTGTAAGACGATGTTTTACTTTTTTTTATTATATTTTATTTTTATTGATGTTGTTAGCTTGAAATGATTGTAAGTGCAGTACAATGTTCAAGTAAATAATGGAATGAAAAAAGTTGAATTTTGAAGAAAATTATTCCCTTATTTTTTTTTACGTGATTTTTTTTTAAATTGAAAATCGGTTGAAAATAAATTTTATAAATTGTGATTTCCCTTAAATTGATTTGAACTGTTATTTAACGATTATTTTCAGTTGCAAGTTAAATTTTGAAGGAATTTATTCAGATAAGATCAGATTTCTAGAGCGGTCTCCACAGAAGAGAACCCAGCACTCAGATCTGAATACGGCTCGTTTGGCATTTCCATTTATCATCATATCTGATGATGAAGGAACCAAATCTACAGAATCAACTTCTGTAATAAGAAGTCCATTAGCCCTGGTTCAGTTCAGGAAAGTGACCACACCTTCTCAGAAAGCAAAGCAGGGCTTCACTTTACGTCAAATTCGAAGCCAATCAAGGTTCTAGGCACTAAATTTTTTGTTGTAGTGAATTTATTTCTTTAAAAAGATGGTTTTTTTTAATCAAATTTAACAGTTTGATAACCTTTAACTGAAAATCCAAAAGGAAAAATTTCAATAATTTCATAGTTTATAATTTTTTTATTTTATTTATGTATCAATTTCCGTCAAAACAACATCAACACTCAAATTTTAAAGTGTAAACAATACAAAAAATAATTTGTTTGTAAATAATTTTCACATTCCTTCAATTTTTTTTCATTAAATTTCATTCTCAATCGGTGAAATATCACAGCATTGTAAATATTGTGTCGCCTTACTGTCACGTAGTTTTTCTTATATCACTTTTTTATTTATTTTTTAATACACTATTTACTAACATACCAAATTGTACACACAAAAAAAAGAAATACAAAATAAAATATAACAGCTGAGCTGAGAAATTTATTTTTGGTTTGTGGTGGTTGATTTTTATTCTTATTTTTTTTTAATTTGTGTTTTGTGGTCAAAGTGTTTAAATGAAAATTATGAGAAAATTTCAAAAATAAATGTTGTTTAGGTCGGGAAACGTGTGTGTTAATTTTACTTTAATTCATAAATATTATTTTTATTTTTTTTTGCATGATTATTGACATTGATTGGAGAAAAAAATTTGAATTTAAAAATATTTCAATCAAAAGACTTGTTCACGACTTACCTTTTTTGATTTAAATTTTTTTTAAATGTTATTCGAAATATGTTTCAATTTATTAAAATATTTATTAATGTTTAATTTTTTATTGATTTATGTTAAACTGTTTAATTTCACTTTATTGATATTTTCTTTTATTATTTTCTTTATTTTAGTCACGAAATTTGTACAAGTGACAACTCTTTAGGTCAAAGGCTCAACACAAAATGATACATTTGTCCAAACTGTGATTGTTTTTGTTTTAAGCAGCCACTGTTTTTCCTGTATCTCCATATATTTGTTGTTAACACATAGCTGACACTGAACATTACTCTTCTAAATAAATATCCATATACTATTAAAACAAAACAAAAAATAATATTACGGATAGGCAAAGATTTCCAACCAACTAAGAACTTTCGTTTATCAAGTACAAGTAAGCACTGTGTTTAGAGTATGGCAAAATGTTTTGTGATTGTAAAGTGTAGCGCGCGAATACACACACACATACACACACACAGTGTATAACATTCTAAAACAACAGAAATTTTGCTTTTAATGCGCATGCCAGTCATCATCATGTAATATTACGACCACGACGATGAGAATCAAAGTGTATCTTTTATGTGTTATTAGTAGTGTATAAAAATCTAATATTGTGTGTATCAACAAGACATACATACACAAAATTTTCATAGAGAAACACTTAATTTCTAGTAGAGTACCTTCCTTGTATAATTTTTCGTTTTTATGGAGACATTTATAATAAGGCACACGCCTAGGCTAAAAAGCAAGAGAATGAAAAGTCACGCGACAATAGACACACACACACACTATCTTTACAGTTGAGTATATTTTCCATGATGATTGATACAATTTTATACTGACATACGATTATTATCATTATTATTAAGTAAAATGTTAAATAATTGTATTACACCAAAGGCATGTGAAATGTCTTCTTGTCACTTGTGATAAATGTATAAAAAAAAATCGGTAATCAAGAAAAAATTAAGAAGATTTTTATGTTTTTGATAAGATTTTGTAATAATTGTAACTTTCTTTCCCAAAAACATACAATTTTTATCTTTTTTTATCGTCCGTTTCCTTGAAATATGACCACAAGAGGATTCCCAGAAGTGCCTTTCGATGATTCCACTTCAGGCAATTCAGTGATTTCGGAGAAATTAACCATTAGCCTTCTCTAAATTCTTATAAAAAACCCCTTATTTATTTTTTTCCGGCGCTACGTCCATTATTTAGACTGGGCTATAAGAAGAATGCCCTTTCAAAATCCTCTATCTTGTGCTTGCTCCAGTTCTGCACCCGTAATATTCGCAGGTCTTGTTGGATGTCATCGATCCACCATCCTCTAGGGCACCTAACACCTCAGCGTCCCTCAAGATCGTTTCGGAATAGCGCAGCTGGGGCTCTGTCAGGGTCTATTCGTGCCAAATGACCTGCTCATCGAAGTCTGCTGACTTTTACAGTTGCAACTATGTTTGGTTATAAAAAACCCTTTAATTAACCCTTTTTCATTGAAATATTTTTTGGGACCAGTAAATGCGATACAGACATAAATAAGGCGAAAAACCACCTTGGCCATCCTTATCAGTTAAAATTGGAAATGTGATCCCTCAAAGGCATAACAGGTCACTGAGCTCAATGATAAGGTTCTATCAAAAATACAATGAAATGAAAATCTTCAATTTAATTAAAAATAAAATCCCTTTAATTGCCAAATCATATGAAAACCATCATTGACCTACATCAAGGAGAATCAACTGAACCTTTTTTATTACATGTTTTTTTTTGTTCTTTCATTTCAATCATGGAATTACAATAAAAAAAATAAATTAAATAAAACGCAGTACAGTCGGCGAAAAAATCGAACAAAACATAATGCTAATAAAATGTGAAATATTTTCATGGGCACATGACTTACGATATTACTCTCATTATTGTTTTTTTCCTTTTATTCCTTTTATTGAGCTTCTACACATTTTATTTTTATACGAGCTAACAAGGCATATCCTTCTCCATTTTTTTTCCAACAAAATTATCATCGTTTCCAATGAAAACAATGAAAAAAAACTCTAATACGAGTGAAAATTGTAGACATGATAATTCATTTCATAAATTTTCTAGACAAGCAAAAATTATTATGCAGAACCGAATTTCTTGTCTCGTAAACTATATTGATTATGAATTTACATTAAAAATACTATTTTTTCGTTCCTTTCTTTGTTTTGTTCTTCACATTTCACATTTCTTTCCCTATACTTCTTTAATTTTAATACGTAGAAAATAAAAATATTTCCAAAATTCTGGTACAAGGACATTCACATTTTATTTGTTTATTAATCGAGGTCAAGTCAATTTCATTTACGCATAATCAATTTATTTGTTTGATTTACTTTCTTTTTGATAAAAAAAATACAAGATAAGATATGTTGAGATCATTGACCGATTAAATGGAAAAAAAATTAAATTTAATATTATTTAATGGAGACGCCTGGTTTTTTTTAAATTCAATTTTAAGCCTTATTTTATGATAACACATTGAAATCACTTACCACATTTCACAGAGAGCTTACTTTCTCATTAATATTACATATGAAAAACTTATTTTATTTTATGTACATTTAATGCTGATAATTGTCTCTTTTCATTTTCGTGCAGTGAAACATGTAGCAGACAGATAACATAGATGGGAAAATGAAGGAAATTCAACACAAGTGCTATGAATTTTTTACCATCACAAAAACCTTATCTTTAACACGTACTTTTTGTTCCTTGCCTTTTCATTCAAAAGAGGAATAATTTTATTCAGTGGATAGAACGAAAATTGTAACATCATGAATATTATGATGATATGATGACAAACATTGTGTGAGTATTAATAATGAATAAAATATGAAGTGTTATAATACCTTTGAGGCAAAAAAAAGAATGTTTTAAATGTGAAGCAGGTGTTGTTTGACAGGATGTTACAATTATTAGGATGAGTTTGTATTAATTTAATTTTTATTGTTATTTTATTTTAAAATTAATATGAAAATTGTTGTAAAATATAATTTTTAGGTGAAAAGACCGGAAACATTTCGAGAATTTCTCGTAACCTGAACACAAAAATTTGGCAAAATATTTTAATCCAATTAGGAGAATTCAAAATTTATATATGCTTAAAAGTAATTGAAGCAAATGAATTCATTTATAACACAGTTAAGGAATTTGGAAAATTTGAGTTTAATGCCGCGGAAATAAAATAAAATGGAAGGAGGCTGCTGATGAGTCAAATTTGGAGTCGACTTAAACTTTACTCTCACATTATTAGCCTTGAAATTCCTTTTTTATGCACTTTTCATCGTTATTCGCTGCATTAACTCATTTCAACACTGTTAATTGAAAATGTTCCAAAAACCACTCGCAGTGCTATCCGCAAATGTGACAAGACTTATAATCGCATTTTTTTCATCGATTTAATCGATAAGATATATGCTTAAATGACATGTAAGCGCCTTGCCAACCACGATCAGTGTGGGGCGTTTTCAAGTTACAGTGCTAAGCAAACGTAAGTAAAAGATGCATCTTCTTTTCATCAAAGGATAAAAAACGCAATTCAAAAGCAATTGCAATTCAAATTAATGAAAATCATCTCAAATTATTCATGCATTTTACTTTCATTCAATTTATTCCAGATTTTTTGATACAAAAGTGGGTTAATTACTTTTTTTATGCCTCTTTTCATCTCAAAATGAATTCTCATTTTGACATGAACTCGTCCAATAATTCCTCGAATAGAAGAAAAACAGAAATAGAATGACAAGCAAGAGAAAAAAAATAATAAACGTAATTTCCTCTTAATATTCGATTATTATGATCAATCTTACATTTAATTTCCATCTCTAATCACGACAAAAACTTTTATATCATTGACTATTGAAGTATTTTCCTCATTTATTTTCTCTTTCAATACACTCTTTCCAATTTTTTTTTAATATTTGTATGCCTCACATTAATACAATTACCTTGAAGCACTTCTCAAAAAAAATTTTACCATTCTCAGAACAAATTAAAGAAAATCATAGATATAGAAAAATATACACAGAGGAATAATTCAGGATATTAAAAGATAAAGTGATTTGATGTTTGCATGCCATTGTCAGAGTGACTCTGACAATATAAGATAAATTGTGCAAGGAACAAGGAAAAAAAACACACAAACTTTTTTATTTAATATATTGGCACAGAGAAAAAAAAACTCAAAATTGATGTCTGTTTGAATTCATTGGACAGTAGATAAATGTAATCTTAATGTTTGTTTGTAAAAAGTTTTCAACAAAAGAGGATAAGTGAAATTGAAAAGCAAAGTTTATATTGATACTGTTGAGGATAAAAAAAAATATTTTTTTTTAATAGGCTGGACATTTTCAACATTTCAATGTTGAAAGAAATATTTAAAGACCACGAATATTTCCAAGAAATATCAAAATGGCAAAATTTTTCAAATTGACGGAAATTTTAAATTTTAAATGTTTGAAAAAAATTGCGCAATTTTTTAAATTTTTAACCGTTTTTTAACGGTTTCCAGGCTAGGACTTACGGAGTGACGGCGGACAAACCGTCTGCAATAGTGCATTTTTTCTTACGAAATTCACTAAAAATATCGAATTTCCAGAAAATATTGTAATGAAATTTCAATAACCACTGAACCCTATAAAAATAATATCATAAAACTAAATTCCCCTTAAATAAATTATTATTTGATATTATTAATGATGATGCTTGATCAGAAAGAAAATCAAATAACCACAAAATAAAACTTTCTTTTTTTTGATAAGAAACACTCATGATGTTACTCAAGGGAATATTAAAATATCTTTTACTACTATATTTTTCCTCAATTTTCCCTTAACTCAATATTAATCTACTAACAGTATACATAAAAAAAATTACAACAAAAACCAACTTAGTTGAATACTTGAAAGATTATTTACTTGATTTATTGTAAGATTTTCTTATTTTAAGGATATCATAACGTTTTATTTTTTTTCGAGTGTAATATAAATTGAATACTCAATTGAGAATAAAATGATAGCACATAATTTTTTTGTATACCGATGAAAGTTAACATAAACTTAACCTTGATCGTAAAACCAAATTGAAAAAGAATGTATTTGAATGTGTTTAAATGGGAGGATGAAGAATATTTTTTACAATGAAGGCAATTACGAGTGTCACGAGATGTTTTTTTTTTATCTTTTCTTTTCAAATTATTTTACAATTTACTTTTCATGTACCTAAATGTAAAATGGAATGAGTTTTAACAGAAAAATTCATTTTTATTGTAAATAAGGCGTTGCCTTTAATTTTTTAATGTAATTTACCATTAAATTTATTTAGTTTATTAATTTAAATTATTTTCTTTAATTTAAGTAAAAAAATATTAATGAAAATTCAAATGAAATGGAATTACGAAAAAAATTAATCAAAAAATTCTAGCAGAGCGTAGTTTCGATCTACGGACCTCTGGGTTATGGGCCCAGCACGCTTCCACTGCGCCACTCTGCTTCGAATGTATGCATGTCAAATGTCTGTTTTGAATAATTTGAAGGGTTCCAGTCTATCGATCGTAATTGTATTTCACCAAAAAGGTGAATATTTCATGTTCAATTGTGGTCACTCACACAAATTTTTATAAGATTTCCTTTCATTTTACACATTTATGATTTAGAAGCAAAGAAATTGCAATTAAATAAAACACATTTCAATTTATTTTAACACTATTATATTATAATTTTATTGTTTTGAATATATTTCTCCTATCATCTTATTATTTTGTTATCATTTTATACGCATACAGTTTAAGATACCTCATAATTGTATTTTATAACATTTTTTATTTAAAGGAATAATTTTAACGACATTTACATTCAATTTTATGTTCAACCAAAAAAAAGAAGTCTTTTAAGAAAAAAAATCTTATAACAAAGATATTCAGACAATATTAACACGAAAAAAAAGGAATTTTATACAACAATATTTTTTTTTAATATAGTTAAATCATCTAAATACTGATTATGATTATTTTAAATGTTTATTGTTAAATTTATTGTAAGCTGAATAAGTAATTTTTTATTGTTTTGTTGCCATTTTCATTAAATGGATAAAATTTCGTGTTTGTGGAATTTTACGTTTTTTTTTAGAACAAAATATCAGTATCATCACCTTCCTCTAACATATTTGAAGCTTGGGCATGAACATCGACACCTTGTGCAATGAGTTCCGCTTGTTTTGCTTCAGCCTTTTTACGAGCGATGCGTTTTTTGTCCTGTAAAATGATTTTAATAATAAATTTTGAATTAAAAATGTAAAAATAAGGAAATTTTACTTGAATTTTCTTCAAACGATAGAATTCCTCTCTTTCCAACTCGTCTAATTCGGATATGATGTATGCCAAGGTACGATCAAGTCGTGGAATAATTACTAAAATGAAATTTTATATAACATGACTTGAAATTTCATTTAAAAATAAATTTTTCTTACCATGTTCGATGGCATTAACTCTACGATTTGTAATTTTGATGACTTCATCTAACGTAACAAAGGAAGTTTGCAATGACGCCAATTCAACTAATAGCTTTACAGCAGCCTGATAATTCTTCTTCAGTTTTTGAAGTTGTTGACCACCACGAGCTAAGCCAGCCAATTCATAAGTATCTGAGCCATCTTGATACGATTCAAATACGGGCAATGTCACACCAGCAACATTATCTTTCTTGGTTCGGATTTTAATTTGGGCTTTTGTTACGTTTTGAAGGACAACTTGATTGAAATCACCAGTAGCGAATTTTGCCTCGGCAAGCGAAAAGGAAGCCTCTTTCATTGTCTCACCCATTAAACTTTTTGCCTGGAAAGAGAAATTATCACAAATATGTAAGATAAGATAAAAAATTTAATGAAATTACCTCAATAATTTTACTAAGGATCAATCTGAAACGCATCTGAAGAGCATCAGCCTTCTTTTTGAGAAGACCATGACCTTTGTGAGCACCAGCCAAACGAGCCTTAACCATCATTTGGGCACTGCAATATTAAAGAGAAAAAAACATTTATTGATAAACCACGGGACTTGTTTTTGTAAAATTGATTTGATTGAAAATAAAAATATTCTGTTTTTGGATCGTTCCTTGACAATTTGATGGATAAATTATTGATCCTCGTTGCTTTAATTGAATAATAACTTACCCCCTAGATGGGAAAATATTAATTTTATCTTTTCCTGACATTTTTCACTAATTTTTCGTTTCTATAATTTTTTGATCAGCAGAAAAGACTTATCACATGACATTTATTTTTCAGAGACTACAGTATTTTGTTGAATTGCAAGTCAAAATACGAAAGAAAACATATGACACAAGAAATGTGATTCAAAAAATTTGTCCGTTAAATTTTTTCAGTGATTTTATGAAAAATTAGATGATTCAAATTACTTCGAATACAAAAGATTATCAATTTTTATTGGCTTTCGAGTACGAACATATGTTGTCTCATCTTTTTTGGTCTATCAGGACTTGACACCAACGTGTACGTGTCTATGGATGCTCTGTAGAGTTATACGATGGCAATTTCTCATTTCGCTTTACCTTGCTTCGAAGACTAAATTCATAAAAAAATTATATTCTGAATCAAAACGGATATTTTCTTTCATAAATTAAGGAACTAGACCGTAGAAAAAGGAAGACTTCATTTTTAATTAATATTAAGACACTCAAGACATTTTGATTTAAAATCTGATTTATTTATCACATAAATTTATTTCTAATACATTTGAATTTAAATAAAAAAAATAATTTTAAAATTACTTAAAATTTATCTCTAATCTTATTAAACATAATTTTATAATTTAATAATAAAAAAAATCCCATTTACAAAAGAAATTCAATTTCAAAGTAATTTCTTCTGTTTTAAATTAAACCTCCACCAAAGAATTTGTGACCCAAAGCACCATAAAATTAGACAATCGTAAAATTTTATTAGAAAATTGTGAAAAAGGTGGGACATTCGTTATGAATGTATTTTTAAGAGAATTAAAAGTTTCAGTCTTGGTTTATGGAAAAAAAGAATTTAAAAACAATAAAAGATTCTTATAAATAAAATTTTCTTAATTTTAGTAAACTCTTCCATAGGGTAAAGTTCCAGATCCGTACGGAATCAAAAGTTTTGTCCCAAAAGTTCTTGTATGTGAATGAGTGTGAGAACTTTGTGTACTGGATCCCGATGAAAATATACTTCCACGTTCTTGTGCTGCCCTACGTCGATCGACTCGTGTCTTTAGCATACAAATTACGGCCACAATTACAGCAAGAAGGAAAATAAGGCCGAGTATTGCAAATGCCATGGCTAATTTGGATGATGACAGACAAAGAACTCCCTCGGACTTTTGACGTCTTGCTCGGATTTCATCTTTTTCCGCTTTTGAATCACGTTGCATTAACCGGTCCAATTCAATTTGAGGTGCTGTAACTGCAAGTGAGTTGAAAACTTCGATTTTTGCTAATTGTTTATCAGACGACATGATAAATGGATCATTTTTGTTGCAATCAACCTAAATTTAAATGAAATTTTAATTTTATTGAATATTTCAAAATTTTCATTGAATTTGAATTTAAATTGTACTCACATGAGGGCATTTTCCGTTACAAAGTTGGATTGAACATTGAATATGAAGCCTTTCTCTATCAGGAAACTTAAATGCAGGAAATGTAGATGTGAAGAGTCTTTCAACTAAATCATCTTCATTCGGTTTTGACCACCCTTCTTCAGCAAGTCTTTGACGCATTAAAAGTGCTGGCATTACCTGTAAATGAAAAAAAATGAATATAAAAATTAAATTTTAATTTAAATTTAATTTTACTTGTTCATCCACTGGACATCCTCGTTCATCTAACAATTTTTGTGATGTATCCCCTAAACCATCAAGAGCGTTACAATCAACAACTCTTACACCAATATTTCCAGGCAACAGTGCTCTAATACCTAAAGTTGTGGCTTGTCCAACCTCACTTCAATGAAATATTATATAAAATTATTGTAAAATTTATATGAGATGAAATTTAATTTCGATACTTACACAGCACCTGCCCCGTTATTACTTCCCAACTCTAGCCAAACTCTGACACGAGGTGCTTGTAAATTTACTTCATTTCGCATACGGCCGTTTCTATGAAAGGAAATGGAAAAAGATTTTTATTAATATAAAACGTATATTATGTAATTCATATAAAGAAGTTGACAATAGATAGATATACGGCCGAAGTAGCTCAGGGGGAGAGCAGTGCACTGAAGATGCAAAGGTCACCGGTTCGAGACCGGTCTTTGGCAATCAAATTTTTTGTAAATTTTTTTCTTATTTTTATTCATTTATGGACTTAAAAAATTGAGACTCGGTCTGATTAGGCTTGCAAGGACTCAAGCATGGTCTCGATGAATTCTGATTTCTGGTTGTTGACTTTAATTCGATTAAATTATTTTCCTGAATATTTTTTTGAATACATTGAAAAAAGCTGAGGAAAGGTATGATGATAAAATTACTTCTATTAAGAGAATTGGATATGAATATCAAATTTCAGAGCTATGACGTTTGTTTTTCATTCATATGATATAGTACACATTAAATACGTTCGTACGTTACAAAATTCATTCATTCCAAAAAATTACTACTAAATCTACTTTATCGACTTTATTCATGTATCATGTTCTCTATGTATCAGTATACTATTTTTGTATACTATGAATACTCGTAGTAAATTTTTATTGTACACATGGTTAATACGCATTTTGGAGAACATTAATCACGAAGCCGAAGTAGCTCAGGGGGAGAGCAGTGCACTGAAGATGCAAAGGTCACCGGTTCGAGACCGGTCTTTGGCAATCAAATTTTTTTGATTTTTTTTTCTCACCTTTTTTTCTCCATAACATTTGCCATCATTCCTTCAACTTCCATTCCCATCATATCCGAAGGCAAAATGCATCTTATATTTTTTTCCATGTCAACTTGTTGTCTCAGCTTACCATCCATTTGTATAATTATCCTCACCGACATCTCCATCATATCATTTTCACGTGGATTTATCCGAACACCACATGACGAAGTTGGCAACATAATCGAAATTGTTGAACTCATATTACCACTAGCTCGACATTCGTCTGAAAACTCTTTTGCAAATACGACACCCTTGAATGGCTTTCCCAAATCCAATCGAATGTGAAAATGGTCTCTTGTGCAATCGGTTTGAATACTCTTAAGGTTATTTTTAACTACTTTACTGCTTTTTTTATTACTAGACCCCGATTGTGTTGAAGCAAGTGTAGAGTCTGACCTATTTGCGCATACAGCATGAATTGAATAGAACAATAGTAGAAGTAAGACATTTCGACGACGGCGGCGATTCATTTTATGTGTAGTTTGAATGGTGATTTTCTATGAAATTGATGGTGAATTATGATTTCTAGAAGAAGAAGAAGAAGAAAAAATTAAAATAACAATTAAATTTTCATAAAAGTGAATGTGAATTGTATGGTTTTAAGGGACTTTTTTCAAGGAAAACATACGATTTTTAATTCGGTATCAAAATGTTTATTCAGACTGCAAATTTTTAATATAATTTTACTTTTCAAATTTAAATGTGATTAAAATGTATCATGCCGGTGAGATAATATTACATTTACTATCGCTATTTATCTGGTTACGGATTTTGATGAATGAATTAGTAATAAAAATAAACTTTTCATTACATTACGATCGTAATTTTGCTCGTACGTTCATGAAAATCAGCTACAATCGGTTATAAAAGTGCTTATTTTAATTGTTATTATTATTATGGACTGTAAAATGATGAGTGTGTTTTATTTTTCACACGTAACTACACACAAAGAGTGAAATTTAATATTTTTTTTGCTTAAAAATCCACTAAATTTAACATGCCAGCATAATAGATCAAGATGAGATAATATGAAAATAAATTAAATTAAAACGTTGCGCAATTTAATTTTTTGTGCACAGACAATTGAATTATTTATGTTAAATTTATTTGTTTTATTAACTATTTTTTTTGTATATTTATGAGAAACTTAATGGTCGAATTGATTTGAACCAGAGAATGAAATTATCTCTGAGACGCGGATCAACTTTTTCTTGTTTCTCAATTAGAGCTGGTTGTGTGATAGCTCGATTTAGTTGATGCAAGTCAGCGTAATATTCCATGCCTGCAACTGGTGTTGAACAAAATGCCGCTCCAACTTCCGTGCAATCAACAACACAAGCTTTGAGTGGTGTCACGTGAACCGTTGAAAAGTGTGGAATTTTTCGGTGTTCAATGATTTCACGCATCAATATGACACACGTCCGACTGCCAACATGCGTATTCCATCGTGACCATGCAAAATTATGCGTAGCAATCATTGTGCCCATACAATTATATAAGTGATATTCCATTGATGAATTTTTTTCACACGAGCCATCAACGTAGTAAAATGCATCATCATCAGGGAAAATGTCAGCTGAAACGCTACGCATCACTTTGATCATGTGACGAATTGAGAACCAGGTGTTCATGTGGTCTTGTAAAGCGTTTGTTGCCCCACCTTGAATTGCATTTAACTTGACTCCATCTGGACTGAGACTGAATTCGGCGGTCATTATCGATGCAGTTATGGCAAATATCAATTGGCCTGGACTGAAAGTCAAAAACCAAAATTTATTATTTGAAACTGATTGTGAAATTTAATTTACTTTTTCAGATCAGGTTTGATATCCCATCCTTGAAATGGAATATTACTGTAGCGTGGTGATGCCATGGCATAAGCTCCCAGTTTCCCGATTCTGAATTGCATTTGTAATTTATCTTCGTTATATTTGATGTCGTGAATATCATCGGTGACCCAACGTCCACGAAGTTTTTTACTCCGAAAAACTTTACGACTACAAAAAAACATTAAATTATTTTAAAAAATTTTTTTTTCAAATAATCGTCTTACGTTTGATCTTCAACCAGTTCATCATAGTCATCTTCACTGTCTTCGTCAGATTCGGGTTCAGGTTCTTTTTCCTCTTCCTTTTTTTGCATCAAATTCGATCCCAATCCTCCTGACATCAGGAAAGCTGCATTAAAGTCCAAATCACCTCCTAATTTGAGGAGAGCCAATTCAGCTTCCGATAACTCAGGTGGTTTCTCTTCTTCTTCCTCCTCGGGTTCAGGCTCTGGTTCGACTTCCTCGAAATCGATTTTCTTTTCAAATATTGGACGTTTACTTTCAATCAACTCATCCAAATCTTGCATGAATTTAGAAAACATATAAACATTTTCTTGTGGTTCCTCTTTGACGATTTCCTGTTCTTTCAGTTCAGATGAATCACTGCCCTCGTTATTGAATGTCTCGGAATACTCTGAATATCCTTTTGATGAGACAACTTGCAGAATTCGTTTTGAACCACAACCGGGATGTAAAAATGCCGGTGCTCGTGTTTCATAGATCAGACTACTTAGCTGAGGACTTATTTCAACGTCTTGTAAAATTGGAGAATTGCTTTCCAAGCTTTTTATTTTTTCACGATCAAGTCGATTTATTTTAACGCCATAACCGTCAGGGATTTTCGGAATTACAAAATTCGATATCAATGACTGGAGTTGATTATTGCATGGAACTTCAAGCAAATTGAAATCTTCGACCACTTTGACTGGTGGCGGTTTTTTGCGTCTAAATTTAGTGACTTGTTTCTTGGAAACTTCAACTTCTGTTATCGGTTCCCATCGACAAACAATCGGTGGTTCGAACCAGAAAATGCTCTCTGGTAATTGGAGAGTAATTAAGCAAAGTTTATCAAAGTTTTCTTCCACCATTTTAAGCTCAGCCTCGATTTCTTCGGGTAAGCGACGAACTCCAGGTTCAGGCACTGGTGGTGGAATGTACATTTGATGCCATTCTTTCATAATGAGTTTTGCTGGTTGAGCTAAGGTCCGAAGATATGCTTTCGGACCTAATTTCACATGTTGCTGAGGTTGTTCCACATAATCAAAGTGATAAACTCCTCCTGTTATTATATGACTACGAAGATTAACTTCAGTATCTTTGAGATTCAAACTTTCAGGACCTTTTTTGCGACGTTCTTCTTTACGTATCTCATCTTCATAATCCGTGAATATTTTATCAACGTCAAGGTCACGTGGTTGAACGGTCGCTTCAGGATCATCAGGACTAAAATCAAACAATTCAAAAAAATAACATTTAAATGAAAATTAATATTTCATTTCATACTTTTCTTCAGGTGCCGGTTTGTCAGATAAAATTTCCTCCAAAACCATTTTCAGCACTTCTTTGCGTTTTTTCCATTCACCTTTAGTTGTTTGTCGAATATTCTTACTGAAATCCACAATATAAGGCAAATCAATTGTGTGACAATAATCACTGTAATGATCAAAATCCACCCATAATGCTCTGATAGCAGAGTAATGACATTTAATTATCGGAGGCAGAACAGCTTGCACTCCAATATCAGTGAAATCAATTTCAATGTGTTTTGCATCATGCGCTGCCTTTTCTTTGGGATTCAAAATAATCGGTTGTGGCATATCAATTGTTGTATAAATTTGATTTTTAAAGTATTGTGAATTGTATTTATGCTGAGCAACGTTCAATCCTTCAAGGCTTCAAAATAATAATTTTGAAAAAAAATAATGAGAGAAAATATAACAAAACTCACTCCATATCACGTTTCACATTCAAAAGAATTTTATATGAAAAATCATTCAAAAAATCTGAGACCATAATTCTCAATTCTGCTTGTAACTCATGGAGCTCTTGCATGATTCGGTCTGACAATTCTTCTTCATTGATTGTGACATCAAGTTCTCTCAGTATCGCAAGGACTTCACTTAATCGATTTGCATAATAATCCCCTAAAATTGGCTGTTTTGACCGCAAATATTCATATGACATATTTGGAATCGTCTGATCTTGTGTAAGGACACTTTGGGCATTTGTGTGAAGTAACCAATTCATTTCCTCTTTTTCACGTTTTTCCATAGTTTGTTTCCACATGAAAATGTATTGTCGTAAATCACATGGATCGTGAGTGTTTGGTTGCCCAGTGCAACGCATGAATTGAGTCCACTATGTCAAGGTCGTGCAGAATGAAAAGCAACAGATTGTTAAAGAATTTCAATAAAAAATTAAAATGAGACAACAATAGGCAATGTACCTCTCTCTCTGTTTTTTCTTGACGACGAATTTCCTTACATTGTTGCTTCAATTTCAGCAAATATTCAATTGTATCTTTCAATTGGTGTTTTCTCTGCTTATGTTCAATCACTTCCTGGTATTGTCTCTTCTCGGCTTCACGTTTCTCTCGAACTTGGCGGTCTTTTTCTTCCTCGATCTTGCGAAGGCGTTCACGTTCCATTTCAAGGCGAGCACTCTCTGCTGCTTCCGCCTCCAAACGAGCCTTCTCTTTTTTCGATAATTTCTTTTTAGGTGGCTGAAACAAAGACAAAACTGCATTTCTGCCATATTTTCAATCAATTTCTTCAATTATTTACCATTTTAAATGAATATTTTAGTTGGAGTCGAACTTATTCCTGTAAATCTCAACTAAACTGACGCCAATTGATTAAACACCCCCTTAGTGATGTGTTTACTTGAAAATGATAAGGTCGCCAAGGAACAGATACATGCAACAAGTGACACTCAACAAGCACTTGTTGGAAAAATTAAATGTGAGGGAATTCACTTGTTGCATTTCTGGTTGATTTGTTTCCTTGACACCAGCCATTTTATTGAATTTCGATACACTTGATTTTAAAGGAAATTTAACAGTCAATTTACATATGACTGGATTTGCCTTTTAAAAAATTGTAGAACGTGATTATGAACGAAATACACGAGCGCATTCCAATAGATTAAATACACCATTTGCAAATGAAAATTCAGCCATTTTTGAAATTTCCACTATTTTCCGAAACTTTAGAAATCCCTGCGATTGGAAAATTTCTCCATTTGGACGGACAGCATGACCGCCCATAATATCGCATTTTTTCAAATCAACGAGAAATTCACTAAATCTTTCTTTAATCGAAGTCAAACATGCACTTTAATGTTCAAATACGTGATTCATTTGGTCGCAAAAAATACTTTTCCCTCTAATTTAAATTTCATTTATAAATATTTCAATGTTAAGTTAGGTATTTAGGTTGACAATATCTGTGTTATTGGTTATTGTAATTATTTTCCGTGTATGCACAAACAAAAAAAAGACAAAAAGTAAGCTTGAACATGAAATTCACCTAAAGTAGAGCATCAACGAGACTGTTTTTTATACATTTTTATGTGTTATTTTTTGTTTCTATTCAAATTCACGGGACAAACCAGCAAAACAAGATTACATGATTCGATTGCAAATGAAATTCTAATTTCTTATTATTTTATTTTTGGTTTGGCTTAGTAAAGTGAGTTAAGTTATGACATGACTTTACAGTATAATTTTATAATAAACATGAAAATTGAAAGAAATCGAGATGATGATAATGTGCATTCATGCAACATGACCATGAATGTAAAAACTTATAAATAAATAACAATTGAACTGCTTTTTAATAATAATAATAATATTACATGTGTCGTGTCGGTTCCTAATATGGAAGGTGAAGTTACGGAAAGATTATTAGCATTATAAATGACATTTCAACAAATTGATGTTAGAACGGATCGTGGGAGGTTAAAATTTGACTAATTTTCATTTTAATTTGTAACGGATAATTTTTGAATGGTGACATTTTACATGAATGGACACAGCATCCATGCGCAGGATCAGATAATTTTTCATCTTTGACACATTTATTGAAAATTATTTGACTACCTGTTTGAATCACTTCAGTTTTTTCTTATTTTTAAAATCGAATCCTGAACAAAAGGCTTTAAAATGTGCTTTCCATTGGCAATTCCAAAGGTAAATTTCATTTTTTGATATAAATTGAATGGAAATTTTTTGTTATTCATTGAAATTTTAATTTAGATTCAATATTTTCTTTGTTGTGTGGATCTACGCAATGCAACAATTTTTCTTGCATTTGCTCAAGTTTTAGTCGGATTACTGGCACTCATCGCATACGTTTTTGATACAGACCAGGAACAAACAGATGAATACATTTTCCTTACAGTACTCTTAATCATAGCAGGATTATTGGGACTCGTATTGCTAATTGGATTCAATAAAAACAGTCTCACTTGTTTTGCTGTCTACGTCTGGACAGGACTTGCCGTTGTCTTTATCTTTGGAATCCGAATCTTCACCTCGTTTGCATTCGATGGTGCTTTAGCTGGATTCAATGCCATACTAATTTTCATCATATGTTGGTATATTCTAGCAACTGTGAACTCATTCTATGTCATTTTATACAAAGATCGGCAAGTATTTGAACAGGAAACTGTCACTTCGGTCCACACCCAGGATGTGCCATTGCAGGATACCAATGTGAAGCCAATGAACACATAAATCAGGAGTTTTTAATTTAATTTTTAAATTATTGTTTGAATTTTATTTCAATATTATAATTTTTAGAGCGCCTTATTTACAATCAATGACCATCACAATCAACTATCAGCCCTCTAAGCCAAAAAAAAAAAACACTGATGACCAATTTTATTGTTGCAATTTTTATATATAAATGTTTATATTGTTAAAAGTAACTTTTTATGAAATTTTTATGATAAAAAAAATAAAAAAAAAATCAAAGAGCTTAGCACTCAATACACATACAAAAATTTCACAGCCATATTTACAAGCAAAGCATTTAAAAGCAAATCAAATCATTTATTGGTGCTAAGCTCTTTGATGTCATGGTTTAAGTAACAAAACTACTGGATTTTAATATAAATTCTAATTCAATCACAGCCTTGAGAAATGTTCAAAGAGCGTTACTCGATTAGCATTTTTAACATCAATTTCATATCATTTACCGTTAAAATATTATATGCCAAAGTTAAAATTGATAACAAGACACGTATTGCATTAGTTTGAATTACAATAATAATCATCATCATAAACTGTATTTATGCAAATTTTAAATAAAAGTGTGCTCAATTCAATTCAAAATACCTTTTTTATGTATCTTCCGGCAATGTTAATCGGATATATTTTGCTTTTAATGTAAGCACAATTCAAGCAAAACGATTTCAATAATTTTTTTTTTTGTATTTTATGATATTCAAAAAACTATTCGAAATCTGTAGTAGAAAAATAAAATTAACTGAATCAATATGGGAAACACTGAAAATTGAAAAGGCGCTGCATTGCAAGGTGGGTCACTCAGGTAACGACGTGTCCGGTGCGTGCCACTTACAGAGCGTTTAAGGGTCACATTTAAAGCACATTTTTTGCTGATTTTGAAACTAATGAGAAATTCTTCGTCCAATTGGATTGAGACCAGTCGATTTGGATTTTAGTTTGAAAGTTAATTCTTAGGAGGTCGTGTAACAGAAAAATATGACAGAGCTCACTACGATGGCCCTATTTGAAGTTTTGGACCCCAGAGTGTCAAAGTTACTGAAAATTCGAATGTAGTGCTGCGTGTTGAATTACGGGATGTCTTCAACTTACAGTGAATATATGAAACCATTTATGTTTTGATATCAACATCAATCGTTTTCTTTGTGAATTGATAATCATCAAAGTGCGGTACTTTCTTCCAATAATAAATTCTTTAATCAATTTTATGACTACTTTTCTTATTCCTTCTAATTGATTTTGATGTTGCTTTTCTACATTTTGGCTTTCGGTATAAACAATAAATTCCGGTGAGTTATAAATAGTGTGCAATAAACATGTTCTTCTCCCATGTATATGAACAAAATATGTAGGTGAGTCAAAGCGAGTAGTGAAATCAAAGCATAAAATCAAGTTTGATAATAATCATATGCGCTTATTCTTTTAAATTTATTGACGATTAATTTTTCCTGTAGGCGGTTTTATTGCAATTCACCTCTTATAAGCTTATGGTGGAGTTTCAAATGACTTCAAACTAAGAAAACATCTGAAAATGTGGAAAATTTCATTGAATTTGACTCATTTTTGTTGATTTTGATTGATTTGTGAAGTGAAATTTAAGTGAAAATAAAACATTTCTATTATTCTTGCAGTATTTTCAACATAAATGACTGGATCGTGCCTCTTCACAATTATCGTAATTTAAATGTGTATCCTTTGTTCTTCTTATTTTCTTTTCAAATCAATTTCTAGGTCAATTCATCATATTAAATGCCAATATCAATAACACGCGATATATAAAAATATACACTGTAAGTTGAAAATTACCTGGCGCTCACATGTCATTCGCTGAAATCAATTTTAAATCACATTTCAAGCCAGTTTTGATAAAAAATACGAATATCGTGATCATGCAAGGTTCCTGGGTGGCGCTGAGTGATGAACTGCAAGTGGTTTTAAGGTAACAGTGCATTGAAATAGTCTCAGATTTGAAGTATTTAGGTCAAAGTACCTTTGTCTGATTGTCATCATCAACTTTTTTCTCTTATTATTATTATTTTCATTTTAATATTGTTATCATTTCATTTCACTTCCATTATTCTTCACATTTAAATCTGATTTACAAAAAAATTCAACGAATACTCAGTGAAAATCAAACAAACAATTGAAGAGCCATTGAAATGTGATACAATTACCTACCCGATTCATTTTACATTTCATAACACGACCATATCAATGCCAATTCATGACCTATGTCTCTATTAAAATGTTATACATATTTATTTATGCATGTTTTGAACTGAAAATGATACTTCAATCTTTTTATTATGATTATTATTATTATTGAAATTCTTTGCAATAAGGCAAAAATGAAACCACATTGAAATCCATTGCACTAAATTCAATGTCAAGAACGTGATCACATACAATATTACTATTCATAATAATAATAATAAAATTATTACAAAAGCTTACCGTTTTTTTACATACATACAAATAAAAGAAGAAGAAATGAAAGAAAGAAGAGAGCAAAAATAATATAACGGAATAAAACTTTTATTATCAGCTTGAATCAGGACAGTAGTGCAATCTTCAGAAAATAATGTAATAATGCAATAAAAATAATAATATTGAAATTGAAACAAATTGACAACATGATGATTTGAACACTAATATCTTTAGTGGTAGAGTGGATTTCAATTGATAGAAAAAATAAAACTAAAAAATAAGTTTGTAACAAATTGCAACAGGTAGTAAAATAGTGTGAAAAATGCTCTGGGAACAAAATGCTTTCATGTTCATGTAATTGAAATGTTTTGTAATGATAATGAAAAAAATAAGACTGGAGACAAGAAGCAGGAAATCAGATGATTAGTCGTTAAACAGTGTTTTTTTTTTAATAATGTCATGTTTTATGTCAATTAAGTAAATGATTGATTCTGATATGATACCGTGTTAATTGTGGTGTGTTATTATCATCATTTAGTTGTAAGTGTTTTGTTACAGTAACCTAAATCGGTGTCTGATACTGATTTGAATAATTTTAAATGAGAATTTACAGATTTCTCCTGGTTTCTTCCAGGAAAAGGTTCTCAGAACATTAAAAAAAAAATTAAAATTGTTCACATCCTTGAAATTTTTTACATTTTATGTTTTTTTTTCAATTTAATTGCCTTCACATCCCATTCGCTAATCACAGGATCATTAATTCAATCACAATAAAAGTTATGATTGCATTCAGACTTGGAATTTGAGTTATGAGATCTATTTATCAATTATGCAGCATCAGTTAAGATGAGAGAAGTCAATTATATGAATGTAAACAATAAAAATAAATAATATTTTTTTTAATCTCTCATAAAAATCGCTTTAAAAGTAAAAACAATGCTAATTATAATTTTAAAAGATGAAGACGCAATTTCAAGGCTCTCTGTCAATTTAAATTTTGAATTTATACAATTCAGTCATATGAAGCTGTAAACAAAATTGAAGGCGGAAAATTTTCTCTGAAGCAAAATTTCTTCTACGATTCAACGCCTGGGAAGCCAGATCAAATCAGATTTTTGCGGCGGCTATTAAGATAGAACATTCCTCGATTTTAATTTTAATATTGATCAAAATAGGACTCTTTGAGACCGCGGTGGTACCCTTGTAAAACCTAACCTAAGTTAGCACTAAGCCTATCAGTCGGGTTCATTGTGCATACCCGTTATCACCATCAGAGGACCTTAGCTTTTATCCTGTCATCCCAAACAGTCACCAAATGAGTTAAGGGATTGACTGAATTTTTCTCATCCGTTTTTTAAAGTAAATAGCGGACAATTTCAATTCAAGCCTCACAATAGCGCAATTTTCTTTGAAATACCTTAATTCTCTAATTGTGAACTACCTCCAGATAATTACACTGTCAAACACGGCGAGGGTCATATCAATCTGATGGGAAATCCTTTTGAGGTCTGATAGTACTTCATAAACCTTGAACTTTCCCGTTTACAGTTTGGAGCTAGGACATCTAGTTTTTTTTTAATAATTTTTTTAAATTTTGAAGATTTCCTCTTATATTTACTATGTAATTTTTCTTAGTTGTATTAAATGATGATGAATAATTTTCGTTGATTTGGATTTTTTTGTTGAATATTATGCTATATGTGACTTAAAATGATATTAGACTTATTTAGTTGATAAATTTTAACATGCTTTAGACCAATTTTAAAGCGAATTTTCTTCGAAAACATTGAAAAATCACATAATTTCTCAGTGTTTTCTAAATAAACCATTAACAAAATTAATAATTTTTTTAAAAAATGTCAAACTTTATTTTTTTATTTATTTGTTTAAATAAAAATATTTTATTTTTTATCATAATTTGCCTGCTTTCGGTGAATTAAATCTCAGTTCTAAGAGAAGTTTCCAACAATATCGGCGCAATGTCTTTTGACAAGTCATATTTTGCATTTGAAAAAAATACCATGATTTTTCTACAAAACATAAGTTTTTATTTGCTTTGGAAGTCATATATGTGAGTCATAAAATGTACCAAAAATATACGTTTAAAAATGTATACTTATTACGAATCACTTAAATAAAATCTTAACATTTTTTAGAAGGCATTCGGAAATTACATGGTTTTTCAATGTTTTCGAAGAAAATTCGCTTTAAAATTGTTCTAATGTATGTTAAAATTTATCAACTAAATAAGTCTAATATCATTTTAAGTCACATATAGCATAATATTCAACAAAAAAATCCAAATCAACGAAAATTATTCATCATCATTTAATACAACTAAGAAAAATTACATAGTAAATATAAGAGGAAATCTTCAAAATTTAAAAAAATTATTAAAAAAAAACTAGATGTCCTAGCTCCAAACTGTAAACGGGAAAGTTCAAGGTTTATGAAGTACTATCAGACCTCAAAAGGATTTCCCATCAGATTGATATGACCCTCGCCGTGTTTGACAGTGTTATCAAGCATTAATTTACGATGATTAATAAATTTCTCGTTTTTTTCCTTCTCTCTCATATTTAAAATTCTTTATCGCCTCACTTAACATTTTTTTCATCTTAAATATTTTTACCTCATTTTACTCGTACTCAAACCTTGAACGAGCTTCTTGTTTTCATTCTTATGATAATCTCATATTGCAGACTCATATTCAATTTTAATAATAACAAAAAAAAATATTATGAACAATTTATCCAATTTATATTAATATTTTATAAATAGCACCTTCTTTGATGAAAAACTGTGTGCATATAAACATAAATTACACGTGATTAATGTTAACTTGCATCAATGTTGCAATAAAATGGTGTATGAACGATTTTTAACCATAATTATAATTGTTATTATGCTCTTTAGTATGTAATTAAGTTGTTATTTTTTTTTATTATTACATTTTTTACATTTTGTATTGTATTTTAACAATGATTATTGATGAAATTGTGTTGAGTTTAAAAATAAAAGTGAAGAACAGGAAATAGTTCTTGTAAGTGAAATTTTTATGCTCTAAAATCATGTTTAAGTTAAGTGACCAGACATGACATGACACATCAAAATTTTTAATATATAAAAATTAGTGTACTTCACGAAATTTTAACAAGATGTTAAAATAAAATGAAAATTAATTAAATTTAAATAAACATTTATGAAATTAAAGTGAGTTACAAGAACATTATTACCTGCACGAAAAAAGTCATGCTTTAAAATTTCTATTCTCAATTGAAATGAACAGGTTTTGAGCTGTAGGCTAAAAATGAAAATAAAAATAAACACAAGCAACAATGTTTATTAACTTTAACGACCTATAATTTAGATAAACATCTTAGTTTAGAAACTATCAATGTCCTTTTTATTATTGTTTTACATTTTGGATAGAAAAAGAATTAGAAGAAGCACTAAATTAAATTACTCTTTTTCTTAACATGAAAATGTAACATTGAGATACGAATTAGAAATTGATGTTAATGCATTAAGGTGATTATTTGACTCTCTTCCTCTTTTAGCCCTTAAATATCTTAACACATCATTTTTCCCAAATTCAAGGGCGATCTTTGCCGAATGAGACACCTTCTTTAAATAGAAAAATTAACCTGACCAAGGATGGGTTTTGGGAGAGCATGGTTTCAATACCATATCAAAATTAAGTTAAATATTTGACCTAATATAAGAGCTTAATAAAAAAAAACTTAAAAAATTTATTAAAAGTTAAGGTGAAAACATTTCAAAACAAATTTGAGTCTCAAATGAAAACTGAAGCTGGAAAATCTATATATTTCAAAGATTAATTTGGTGCAGATGATATTTAAAGTCTTTCCAGTTAACAAAAGTGGCTTTTGTAACAAATGGGTTTTGTCATCATGATTTTGGAACCTCTAAACTAACTCATTAAGTTGGAGAATGCATAAACAAACTGTGATTCAAAAAACTGAGGTTCATCTACCTTCCAGTAGAAAAAACAAAGAAACCGTTGTAGAAAATATATCCCCAGAAAACCATGGATTTTAACAAATCCTTCTTGGCATTAGAGTTAGCACCTGACTCGCTGAGAAGAACAAAATTGATTATCTAGAGATTCTGGAAATCTTTCAACACTCAAACCTGGTTTAGAAGATTGTTTATTTGAGGTCATCGAACATGATGATGCACTGGTTTGTGGAAATGTTGAGAAATCGTACGTTGTTTCAGCTCCAGATATTTCAATTAGCCCAGCAAGGTGCCCCGTCCAGCCTTTAAAGGTCTGATGTAGATCGTCAGATCAGATGAACTTTTGACAAAATGCTTGTTTATTTCAAATCCAATCGTGATATAAGCATTTCCTATGGTAACTAAAACTTCTTTAAAAAAAGCATGAAGATTTAAAGCACTTGAAATGAAGAATAGTGAAAAAATCGGCTCAGAAAAATCACCTTGTTAAAAAATGGACTAGTGCCCATTATTGGGTTAAGTCAAAATTACATTAAGGCTCCATTTCTTTGCCCATTAATTTTAATTCAATTTAAATTTCAAATTCTAATGAACATTACAAGAAGTTTAAAGTAATTGATTATGATTGCTACTTAGCACGATATGCTTCTCAAAGTAAAAGTTAAAGAAAAAATAGTAATTTAACAGTTTTTAATTTAAAATAATTACGATCATATTTACTCTTATCCTCATCATTGTTGAACAAAAAAAATGACACAACACTTCTAACAAAAACCAAAAATAATAATAATAAAAGTTTCGACGAGAAAAATCTAAACAACAGATTAACTTGACCTCACGATCATTGAACATATTTAAAAGAAAATAACAAAACAAATTTAACAATGTTTGACTTGTGATTACTAATTACTTACAGAACCAAACACGACGAATAACAGCATTTTTTTCGTTACAAACATTTAAATTCTACTAGTTATTGGTTACAAATTTTATCGCAATTCTTTCATCAGAGGTGAAATATTTTTAATGACTTCCTTTTACCTATCATCGTATGTAATCGAAACAATTTTGATTAATATTTATTGGTTTTAGTTTTTTTTTTGTTTTTCAATACTTTGTTACGAGCAAAATATAAAAAATCTCAAAAGTGCACTTAAAATGAAAGACACGATAAAAAGATTTCATGTCATGAAGTAATAAAATTGTTAAAATAAATTGTATTTGACCTCTGATCACTTCAAGTTTCAAATGTCTTTCAAATTTTAATTATCTTTTTCCATTTCTCCATGATAGAAGTAACGATTAAAGTTTGCGGTTGAAAAAAAATTAACGGTTCTTTAGGTATTTATTAATAACACAGATATACAAAATACATCACTTGCTAGAACAAAGCTCAAACAATGAAAATTAGAAAATACACTAAAA
>LN483371.1:516504-559956 GCA_900002565.1 Culicoides sonorensis
TTTTAGTGTATTTTCTAATTTTCATTGTTTGAGCTTTGTTCTAGCAAGTGATGTATTTTGTATAACTGTATAATCTTAATAATAATTGTACTTTCGCTTTGTTTCAATATTCAAACAGGCTAACATTTAGTGCTTTTTAATAGTAATTCTAAATAATAAAAAAAATTCAATGTTGAGTGCAAGATCATGATTTGAAGTGTTTTGAAAACTACTGTGCTGAAAATATCCAACAGAGAAACGAATAGCACAATTTTCATTTAAAACAAAACAAAACAACAGATGAAAGATAAATTCAAAGTTAAATCAACACAACATTCATTAATTACTATACTTTTACTGCATGCCCAATCAATGGGTTACCTTGTTCTGTAATATAATTATATGCTGCTTTTACTTGCACTCTTCCCATTTAAAGTTTGAAAAAACCTGTGCAATCTTGATACAAATGTTTTTTCATATAAAATTCATGCTCGTTTTATTACTATTAAAACAACTTTATTTTATATCATAGTCTTAAATTAGATGGAGAATGTACTTGAACATCATTAGAATGATGTGGGTCAGTAGTGTGTTTGTGTGTGTGTATGCATTTATGAGTGTGGATAATGTGCTTTAAATGATAATCAATGTTACGGTTTATTTATTTTTGTTTAAATAATATTTTAAGTTTAATTCTGCAGTTTGCACTTCAGTCCATGTTATTCCCATATAAAAAGAATAGTAAAAGACCTGTAATTACATTGCATGTTGCTCTAGTTTTGTGATTATAAGTCAAACAAATATATTAATAATTGGTTATTTAGATTTTCGTGTTATAATTGTTAAATTAAAGACTGAAATGGATAATAAAATGAAAGGAAACACAAAATATTTATAACGGATATGTTAAAATCAGATGCATTAATTATGAGTGTAGTCAGAAATTTTCATGGGAAAGTTCAAATTCTTTAGACATGTCTAAAAAGGTTTGAAATTTTATGCTCAATGCAATTTGAAGTGAAAAAAACCCTTAGAGCTGAAGGAGCACGCATTGAAATTTAATGAAAGCCACTTAAAGTCAACTTTTAAGAATAAATACTGCTTGAAGACTGTTGACGCAAGTGAAAAATCAACACTGTGAGTTAAAAATGGTCCCAAAAATCACACCGCAGGGCTTCAAAATCGATCAAAATAATCGATTGTGCTAAAAATTTTCCAGTGTATTTTCCCTTTGACCACTCAAGCTTGTGAAACCATCCCAAGCACTAATTAATCACTGATGAAACTAAATCACTCTAAATATCTTACAAAATATCAAAATTTTTATTAAATAAATTAAATAGATCAACTGTAACTAGATAAATAACTTGAAAAAAAATCTCATTATTATATCATATTACAGCTCTTCACAGAAATTGTCCATCTAACAGTTTATTTATCGTTCTTTTATTTATTTATAACAGAATAAAATCCATTAAAAGACAAAATCTTCATCATCATCATCGTAACTCAATTAGTAATCTTCATTTAATGATCACATTTTTAAACTTCTCACAAAGCTTTCATATTATTCTAAATAAACAGATTCAAAATTGATTACCTCAAGCTCATTCTCAATTACAATTGGAGTCGAGAAAAGAATAAATGTTGCTTTCAAGTTTTTTTCTTACAAAATGTCATGCAATTGAATTTTTACCACTACTTTTCATTCAAACATCATAATTGACTTATATTTTTGTTCAGTTATTCTCTTTTTATTTTTCTCTTGAATTTTATCATCAAAAATACATTAAATTACCACATTTTATTAGATAAACTACTTTTATTTTATTTAACAATGTTATCACATCGTATACATAAAATGGTCGTAATTTTCAATTAAAACGTCTTCTTAGTGTTACTTTTGCATTGTTTGTATTTTTTTCTTGTTCTAGATTTTAAAAACATTTAATAATAGCTATTATTAAGGTTTTTAAAATAAAAGTGAGCAATTTGGTCTACTTTCTTCTTCTTTTTCATATAAAATGATACAAAAATACAGAGCTTTATGTAATGATAATGTTTATTTATTAGATGTTACGACGATGATCCATAAAATTTAAAGTATACATAAAAAAAGTTAAATTGTAACAGATTTCGGTTAATTTTTGTATACAATGCACTTGTTATGCTGTGAATTTTATTAGCACAATTAAACTGTTTCGTAATAAAAGCATTGAATGTACATTAAAATTAATACAGTTTTCGGAAATTGTAATCAATTAAATGTATTTCCACTCTCTTTTTTCACTGAAACTAAATTGAATGAAGTTTTTAAAGGAATTTTTGAAAAAATCCACCATTTTGAAATTTTTTTGTTAAAATTCGCCATTGAATAATTCCGTTATTGTGAATTAAAAAAAAAAAATCTGACATTTTCTGCTTTTCACCGTTTTCAAGCACTGCAGCCAAATCGCTGAACCCAATCCCGGAGCCTAATTTTAAAGCTAATGAGTTAAAGTTCATTTTAAAAGCTCCTCTAAAATTTTTAACCGTTTTTTAACGGTTCTTCGAGCTCTGGAGTCCTCAGGATAAATAATCCTCATGAATTCCTCTATTTAACACTCACGGGTCCTTAGGGTTGGATCCAACCCCAAAACGGTTTTTTCAAAAATTATCTCCCGGAAAGCTTAAAAATACAAACTTACGTAAAAGTTCCTTGGGTTGGATCCAACCCCAGTAAAGAAAAAAACATTATTTTAATGTTTATATCAAATAATTTTTTTTATTTTTCTTTACAATTTTTGCAAAAGGTGAATCTTTTTTCACCATACAAAGCATTTTTAAACGATTTTGGATATTTTTAACGATTTATTTATGAATTTTTTCGGGAAACAAGTTTTGCATAAATATTTGCGTTTTGTTTTGATTTTGACAAGTCACCTTATTTTTCCCGTTAAAGAAAAACGCTATACCACAAGAAATTTCGTGTTTTTAAACCATGACTATTGGAATCTATGAAGTACATAAAAAGATAAATAATAATATTTAAATGAACTATTTAATTTCTGTTAAGAAAACATGTCTGGGGTTGGATCCAACCCAAGGGACAGTAACGTGATTTTTTTTAAGGGACCCGTAAGTGTTAATAAAAAAAAGTCGACCTCGCTTCGATGGACCATTCCGGAGTTATGGATAGCGATCAGTGATAGAGTGTCAGAGTGATGGCGGATAAACCGTCTGTAATAGTCCAGTTTTTCTTACGAAATGCACTAAAAAAATAATAATTTAACAGTTTGTGACAAATTTTATGTAATTTTCTGAAATTTTACCGTTTTATTCGCGAAATCCTCGTAATAGTCATCGTTGAGTCATTTTTTCATTGAAATCCAGAATTCTTGGTCCTAAGTTAAATTGATTATGATCTTTACTCATTCAAATGAACAAATTGAAATTGAACTCAATTATTGATTATTTATGCTTCACTTCAGATTTTTTATCTCTCTGTTTATTCATATTTTAACTGATTATTGAACTGTTTCGGTAACTGTTTAAGAAAAAAAAATTGTATTATATTTAAATCATAATTTAGATAAGTCATCATTCATAAGTTAAAAAGAGCATAAAAAGATAAATGAAAAAAAAAATCAATTGAAGTTACAGAATTTCAAGTTAAAAATAAAAAATGAAAGAAAATCAATCAATGAGATGTTTGAAGCATTGCCGGAAGGTGAATGAATTGAAAAAGTCAAGTGCAAAGCTAAGTAATGAGGTACTTAAATTACTAATTATGATATCCAAGTTTAATTTTAATTCAAGAAAATTTTTAATGTCGTTTCATTTGAATTTGCACCTGTCTAGACGTTTCCTCCCTTCATTTAAAGGGCGTTTTCCATGGAAAAACGTTTCTCTCATTTAAAAATCGAAATTAATCGAATTTAAAGTGACCTCAATTGAATTTCAAATATTTTTTATTTAAAATGATTTAAAATAAATTTAATTTTATTTACTCTTAAAATATTTGTTTATATTTATTGCTCATGTTTAACAGTAATATTCAATTTCAAATAAATAAATAAAGAAGTAAAATTAAGTCGTGACTTATTATTTTCCTTCATGTCAAAATATAATTTTATTTGCATTTAATTTTCATTCACCTTCCAACAGAAGATATTTTAATTGAACATTTAAAATCAGGTTGATTCTCACACATCTCAGGTCTGTAACAAAGAACATTCTTTTGTATGTTCTTTTCAAATTTAACTGTGATTGCGTAAAACATTTAACAGTTAATTAATTGACACGAGCGTTAAAATATGAATTGTTTGCATACTAATTCGATGGACAACGCCCTTAAAAAAATTACATTTTATCATGTCGAGAATCAACTTGTCTGGAGATCACCAGATTGGATACTAAATGCAAAGTAGGTCAATCGCAATTTTTTTTCTCTTAAAGGTCATCATAATTTCAGTTTATTGATCTTTTTTCTTCTCATTTCATCATGTTTGCATGTTATCTAATCACTCCCTAATTTCAAATTTATATTAAAATTATTATTATTTGATTACATAATTTCGCATCATGATGATCAGATCAAACAGAAATCTACGTGAATTTAATTGAACGCATATTATGTTATTTAAATTTATCAGCAGGTGCTCAAATAAAAAATTAAATTAAACTGTTTCCTTTATTTTTTTTTTTATTTATTATTAGTTTTGTAAAATATGTATTTCGCAATAATGGAGCATTAAATTCGGATTACAATGAAAAATTTTTCTTTGTTTTTGTTTTGGAAGGTGAATTCACCATGTTAACAAAAATAAAAATAAAATAAAAATTAATAATAATCAAGATCATCTAACACTTGTCTATAACATTAAAATTTACGTGTATGGCGCACTCAAACTTGAACTGTGAATAGTGAAGAAGAAGAAGGAAAATTGTATTAAATGAAAAAAAACAATGGAATGGAATTTAAAGCAACAATAAAATAATAATAAAGTTAAACTTGTTAATAGTTTAAATGTGTGACCTTTTGTTTTGTGTTTGCGAGTATAAATTTAAAATTAAAAAAAAACAAATGCATGAGAATTATCAGAACATAAAAAAATATATTATAATAAAAACAGTTAATGGTTAATAGAATATGTCTCGTTAAATTTGTTTGCATTCAAATTTGTTTTTTTTGTATGAACAATAAAATATTTGAATAAATCTTTGTTTTGTGATCAAAATCTTTTTATTTTGCCTTCTGAAGATGCTTTCCGCATCTCAACGGTAGTTTTTCATATAATTTGTATTGTAACACCAATTTGTCGCGTAATTACATTCAATAAATTGCAATTAATTTAAATTTCCAATGAAAATAAGGAAATGCCCTTGAAAATCATTAAAATTTACGATAATTGAATAGAAAATGGATTGTTCAATGACCTGTAATCGATTTGAAGGTTCTTCACAAGTCAAAAAATTACAAAAATCATGAATTTATTAGCAGACTTATCTAAATACAATACAAAAATTTAAAAAAAAATACGAGAAACAAGAAATAAAAGAGACAAAACAGTAATTACATGGTCGATGATTTATTATTTATTTAGTCGCGTTCTACCACATTCATTTAAAATAAAAATTAATATTGTCTCAGTGGTTACAATCCATTAAATTAAAAATTAAAAATAAAAGAAATAGAAAAACAAACAACTGTGAACTAGATATCAAAGTGTTACAATCATCTGCTTGACTGATTTCGGTAAAATATTAAATTTGATTGCTGTTTCCTAGGAAATGCGAATCAATGATCATAATTCTTAGTTTTGAATGTTAAAATTTTTTATCAATTTTTTGCTTGTATAAATTCCACAAATTTCTCTCTAAAAAAAATCGGTTAAACTACAAATTAATATTTTATTGTTTACAAATTTCTATTAGCATCATATATCATTTTTGTGTAATCGTGAATTCTTTAAAATTTTTTTTATTTTTAACTTTATAAGTAGATTTTCTACAAATAAAATTTTATTACTTAAAAAGCACAAATATTGTTTGCTTTTAGCTACCAATCTATTATAAATAATGGTATTTGCGAATAAATTTATAGGAAAAAAAAATTATAAATCCAAACAAATAACATACCACAAATCACTTCATCGTGTGGTTTAATATTCAGGTGGTTTATGTTATATTTGTTTTATTTTTTTTGTAAATCTTTATTCTTTTTCATTGATATTTAGGTAACTAAAAGGCGCATATATTGAAAAATATGACAAAATTTCGTGAATTTGACATGCCAGTGCATTTGAGAAATTTTTTTCATTGCATTTTCAATGCATTTTGTATGAAATTATGTTTTTAGTGAATTTCGTATGAAAAAATGCACTATTGCAGACGGTTTGTACACCGTCACATTTTTTAAGAACCTTTTTGCTGTTGGAAAAAAGTGTCGATGAAAGACTTGGGGTACTTAGAAATCAGATTTTCAGAGTAAAGCGTAGTGAGAGCAAGGCAATGTCACGCCTCACGAGCAAAGTCCATGAAACATAATTTTTTTTGACGATTGAAAATTTCTTGTTCAAAATCTTTGAAGTTTCCGTATGTGGTTTTTTAGAAAATAAACGTCAAATGAAATGTCAAGTCAAAATTTATCCTTTCGACTTTGCTAGATAGAGTCCATAACATTCCTTTAACATTTCAAAAAAAAAATATTTAAAATAAACAAGGATTTTCACTTTTTTGAATAGTGTTCAGCGCTTGAACATCTAGAAAAAAAATTCTCATTACCCCAAAAACAACCAATGCATAAAAATGGTCCTAGGGTTGAATATTTGACAAAATTCACTCAAAGACGTTAAAAGACACGCGATTTCCACTAGATATTCAAAATAGTGCTGATAGTGCTTTGATATAATTGAGTTCAAAATTTTATGAAAAATGCTAATTTTGAACCTGGGAACTCAAAAAAGTCTTTTAAGAGCCCAATATTGAAGTTATTGAGATTTAATTTATTTTAAGGGAGTTATCGTTAAACACAAAAAACTCAAGATATGACTCAAGAACGAATTTAAGGCTATGACACTAACAAAAAAAGGCCTTCAGACGACGAGGACGACGTAAAACCGTTCAAAAACTGCATTTTTTAATTCAATATGCACTGTAAAAAGAATCTTATGAGATATAGTCAAAAAATGTTATTTTTCCATTTAAAATACATTTTTATGAAAACGTGATGATACTAACGACATTTTAAAGTAATACATAATTTATTTTCAATAAATTCAACAATTTTTTTTCCAATATATCTAAACAGACAAGTAAAAAAAAATTAATTTAACCTTGACTAAATTGTAAAGTAACCTTTTTCTCACATATGTGAAACATTTGAACATGATTTGCCTTAGGATCATTTTTCCCTTCCATAATATTATAATGTTGTTATCAATAAATGATGTTTTTTCAAATTAATTTGATTGAATGTTATTACGCACTTTCATGATATCATAATTTACTTACATGTTGCACAAACTGATGATTTAATTTAACTTTAAAAAAATTTGTATTAAAAATTTGACCCATATTCTGATTTAACCTTATTTTTTGCCATTAAATATGTGTCAAACATGCATTTCTTACATATTCTTCTTCATTTCATTTCTTTTCTTTTGCATTTCATTTTATTTGTATTTTTTTGCATAAAAATAAATTACATACAACCATAATAAAAAAAACACAAAGTTGTTGCATGACAAGTACCTGTATGATGTATTTAAATGCATTTATTGCATTTGGTGAATGAATGAACGTGAAATGTGTGGAGTCTTTAATATGTTTGATAAATTGTTTTTATTTACATTTTTTATTTTGATTTTACTTTAAATTTATTATAAAAATTACAATGATGACAGTAGAATGGAAAAGAAAGTATATTCTTTTTTTAATTTATTGCACTGGTTTCAATGCAATTTTTTTTCTTGCATCAATTTTTCATCTCTTTCAATTGACTTGAAGTCCATAAATTAAAAGGATTTTAAGAGTTTTACTTTCTTTTTGCCCAAAAATTACCTTTAAATGTGAATTTTTATTAAAAATTCTTCACTTAAACTCAAAATTATGCAAAAATGTTTCAGATTCATACAATGTCGTAACAGTTACAATTTCATTAAAATTCAAGCATGAATATGAAAGAATTAGAATAGACACGATTACTGTGCCAGTGGAACAATTTATTCATTAAAATGTTAAAAAAAACAAAAACAACATTGTTGATTATGTGTGGCATGTAAAAAAAAACGACAAGATTATTCTCTTAATACGATATTTTACAAGTGTGTGAGACAAAGAACGATACACTAATAAGACCAATGGGAGAAAGAAATGATTATTATGTTAATAATAAAATAAAATAATAGTAAAAATAATAATAATAATATGCTAAGTGAAGTGAAGTAAAATAAGAGGAAACAAGTTTTAAGAGATGAGGCTACTTTTACTAGTACACATTTTATGCTTCATTTGATTGAGATAATAACGATGCGATGACTAAGGTGGAAAAATATATGAAAATATTTATATTTTAATGAAGAGGTTTTGTTTTATTTTTCAAAATTAAATTTTAACTCTAGCACTACTAACACACAATTTTACATTTAAACCATGACTTCGTGCTTCTACAGTACAATTGAGACATTGAGAATAAAAATCACGGTAATTAATTCAGTTACAGCTTTGTATGTGAAATTTTGAAAATTAGTACTTGTTATTTAATCTTAACTGTTCATTTTATGACATGTTTAAATAGTTTGAGATCATTCTTATCAAAAAAATGTACTTGTAACTAACACACTTTTTTTTGTTTGTAATTTCTTTGAATGTAATAGAATTTAAAGTACTTACTCAATTTTAGGTTAAGAGCGGTTGTTTTTAATTTTTTTATGCTAATTTAGAATTTGAAGCTTTTGAAAAGTAAAATTAATTTTAATTTTTAAGTGATCGAAATTTTCTTATTATCTTAACCCTTTACTTTCCATAGGCCTCCTGATTCAAGGTCACAATTCAGTTTGAAAGGGTTCTTTACACTTGTGGTCCAATTTTTGTTGAGTGAAATTCATTGAACATGATAAAAAATTTTTATGATGTCAAAAATACTCAAAGGATCCATCCGTGAGAAGAAAAGGGTTTTTTTTATCAATAAATTCTATTTTCACACAATTCACTGAAAATTTTTACAACTCCCAATAAAATACTAATAAATGACAATAAAAAAAATTTTTCAAATTTGTTTTGTTTAAATACAAGTTAAAATATTTTGTTGATTTCATTGAAAGATATTGTCATGATAGTCGTGTAAAACTTTATTATACACTCAATTAATTTTCATCACTAATCAAGGTCATGTGAAATGTTTCGTATTCTTTCTCAATATTTATTTATGTTTTACGCATTCGTTCATTAATGGATTTAATTTGTCACTAAAGAAGAAGAAGAAATAGATGAAAACATGATATGATTCACTCAGAGATTTTAAGAGATAGGTAAATAAAGGAAGAAGACAAAGTATTTCGAAAAAAATTTCATTGAATTAACGATTGGGAGGCAAATTCAATGAGTTTTAAAGAAATGTCAAGACTTTGAGATGCCTTTTACTAAAACTCGTCGATTTTTTAAAACATTCCGCAGTTTTTCGCGATTACGAAAAACTTCGCAGTTTTTGAAAATTTGAAAAAAATTGAAATTGAAAGTGTCCATGACAAGACCATTAAATGAGTCCTTTTGAAAAAAATTGTCAAAGTGCAAGGAAAATTATCTTCACGTTCAGTGCTTACTGGACGTTATCGGAGATAAATTTAAGCTAATTTCTTGTAAATTTTTGAAATCAATGCTGCTTATCACGCATATAGGCCTCACGAAGCAATGTTGGTAGTTGACAGGCTTAGTGAAGCGCTCAAACCTCAATCATGAACGTAGTAAAACCAATATTTTCACCTCTTCACAAAATTCAACTTAAAATGAAAATAAAATCACAAGAACACTCATTACAACAAAAACATTTTTGTTTTTACTATTTTTTTCATTCTACACAAGTCAATTTGACACACAAATAAATGATTAATGAATAATTTAGCACAAATTATTGTTTAAAAATCAGTTGTGTATAGCCCACCATCAATGAAAACAATTCACTAATAATTAGATAAAATATCATAAATAATTATTGTTTTACGATGATTGTTTGTAACTAGAGGCTGTATTTTTTTGTACTTCTGAACACATAAATCATCTTCAAATCAACAAAAGAAATGAAATACTTAAAAGTATCACAGTAGATCATATCTCGTGACACATATTCAACCTAAAATTCAAGAATTATTTGAAAAATGTTACAAAAAATAAACAAATTCAAAAGAAAATGCAGCAATTTTTGACATTGAAACATCATTTCAAAATGTTATAACACTTAAAATAATATCGCATGAATGACTGAGCATCTAATTAACTAAATCATAACCATTTATGAGGTAATGAAATTTGAATTAAAAAATTTGAAGTAAAATGCATCGTTTATTTGAAAGGGAGTGAAGTAATAAAAAAATATTATTAAAATTATGCAAAATTAAAATTTCATAATATTTGATTATAATAATGCAAATAATTGCTCTTTATTAAATTTTTTTGTTTTCATATGAATATGAATCCATATGAATGAATTTTATTATTTATTTATATTTATTTTTTTTTTAAGTGAATGGAAAAACTTTCTATTGTTTTAATTTATTTTTTATTAATTTTTGCTGTAACTGCATTTTCCGGATATTTTTATGAGGTTATCAAATTTCAATGCAACTTCAATTGCAATGAGATGATTTTTATGCGAAACAAAAGAAGATTTTGCATGATATGAATTTCAAACGCGGTGTATTATTTTTTTTTCTCGAGGAAGTGGAATTTTGCAGTGGTTTTGTACTCCAATTTCAAAGAAATTCATTTGAATTTCCGGAAGGTTCGTCGCTTATGAAGTCTTTGGTTCACAAGCACATTTTAGTACGAATTTTCAAAATATTTTGAAATTGAATTGAATTTTCAATGAAAATGTGGAAATAAATTTAAATTTTCATTAAAATTACAAAAAACTCAACTTACCGTTGAAATTTGAATATAATAATTCCTTTATTCAGCAAATTAAATTGAAAATTAATTTAATTTTTTTTCCTTTTTTTTACAGTTGAAATTGCAATTTTTTTGTGTTACTTAATGATCATTTTTTACACTTCTATTAAAATAATTTCATTTATTTAAATTTTTTCTTAAATTAAATATTTTTTATTTATTTTTTCCAAGGTTAATTATATTTTTATTTTTTTAATTTTAATTAATCCTAAAATCACACACATTAAACTAATAACGCGCCGTTTAATGATTAACTTTTTTTGTTAAATTCACCACCTTGAAAGTACGTCTTCAGTATTCAACCGCTCATGGTTTACTGAATGAAAAACTTTTCTATTAACATTCAACCCGTTCTGTATTTTAGTAAATATTATTTTACCATCATTTGGTACCAGTCCATAAGCGATACCTATGAATGTAGAAGAGTACAAGTGTAACAACATTAGTACATAGTGAAAATGCACGAAAATCTCGTTCAATGTACGTATAGCTGCATTGCTAATGAAAAAAAGTATTACAGCATATTTTTGCTTTGAAAGTAAACAATCAAATTAATTTAACTGTATGAAAAGTAAATATTGTATTAATTTAAGAAAAAAAAATTAGCTGTCTTCATACAATTTTCATTGAAAATAAAAAAAAAAAATGAAAAACGTGACCTTGAACGGTAAAGACGAGCGCATTCGCAAATTTTATCAAAATTTTACATAGATGGAATAGAAATCTTCAAATTTGAGTTTTATCGTTTCAATATCATTTTTTTTGGTTTTTACAGTTTAAAGGTTTCATATCGCTTGATTTATCATTTTGGATTCGTCTAATTTGATTCTGGCAGCTATATTGACACATGAGTGGCGACTTTTTAGTGATTAGCATTTTTTCTTGTCATTGGCGACTTTTTTTTATTATTGGCAACATTTTTACTACGGTTTTTATCGCGACCCGCGCTTTTTCAAGACCATCGACTTTTTTCATGATTCCAGTGGTCCTGGTGGCCATATTGATTAGACACACACGGACGGGCAGACAGACAACTTCACCGTTCTCAATATCGACATTTTTTTTTTTTGAAAATTTCCATAAAATTAGTTAACAAGAAGCTACTACAGTGATTTGTTTGGATTTCACGGTACATGGACGTCCGTTTGTTAACATCAACATTTAAGAGAGTGCAATTATGAGTTTTTTTTTATTTTTCATTGAAATTGTTGCATTTAAAATTTCGTTATTATTAAATGTTTGGACTTTAATTCGTCATGCTTTCTTATTTTTTTGTATTGAACTCACTTTGCTTTAGTTAATTTTCAATGAAGGAATAAAAGTTGACAATTATCACAGTTTTACAATACAATTTTAAATGTTTTAATTAAGTTAACCATTAAAATAAAATCGAAATTTAACAGCATGAAGCTCTTTCGTGATGACTTTCAACACATTTTAGATGAAAGTTAAGAATTCGCATGTCCAATTAACTTTAATCACATTTTTGTAGCATATTAAAAAATGGGTTAGTGATAAAATTTAATCGATTTCATAATTCATTAAAGTAAACCACAAAAAATGCTCATTAAACGACATCTTTAACGTACAAACATCGATTTGTAACACCTCTCATATAAGATTAAAAGAGCGAAAATAAACATAAGAACGATATCATTAACACACATAATTTCTCGTTGTTTCAATTTCAATGTATAGAAAAAACTAATCGTCTCCATATGACGTCCTAGTTCGACTAATGACGATTAAAATAAATATTAAAAAAAACAGTTACAGATTTTGTTCTTCTTCTATAAAAAGATTTTCATTTCACTTTCCACGCCACAGTCTTGTAACATTTTGTGTAATTTTATCTTTTTTTTTTTTAAATAGAACAATTAGTTCTGTGATTCCATTAAAAAATTTACAGTTTTTTTTTTATTTTATACCTTTAAAATGTGCAACTAAAAAAATGACAACATAATCTATATGATTGTTACACTTTGTAAAATGACAAAACCCGTTCAAACACATAAAAATGTTTAAAAAGCATAATGAAATTATTATTTCAGTTATATTTTTTTTGTTCTTCATTTCTACTCTTTCTCTCACTTTTGGTCTTAATTCGCTATAAAACTGTAATGTAAATGTAATGTCTTATTATTACCTGTTGCATTTTAATGTTGTTCGTGTATTTTATGATGCATTCATTAACTAACTCATTATGCTTTCTTTCTATGGTAAATGTATGGTGAATTATAAAGTCACATATTTCACACTGCATAAATTTTTTCTTCTTCTTTAAATTATATTTATTACGAAAAGCGGTGAAATAATAACAAAAATAATGCTCTAACATAATTGATGTTATAAGATAATGTTATGTTTTGGGTAATAGAAATTGTGACTATTTTTTTATGTCATATTCTTATAAATTTGTTTTAGAGAAATGAAGGCATTGTGTGATTAGCACAGTTTTTTTTATAATTTAATCATGAGTACTGTTTTTTTTTATGAATATTTAGGAACTGTGAAATTTCAAAAAATTGAAAAATTTCAGGACCGATTTTGTTCCTTTGAATTTTCAGAGAATTTTGAAAAAAAATCGGCCATATTGCCTCAGATTGGCCTCCGATGGACCATTCCGTAGGTATGGATAGATCAAACCTATGGACATGCAGAGTGAGGACAGACAACACGTCTGTAATAGCGCATTTTTTCTTATGAAATGAATTTAAAACTTTGGCAAAGATTCGTAAAGACCTTAAAAGTGACTTCAAATTGATAGAAAACGCTCCGAACAACAAAACAAAAGATAATTATTACTCAATTTTAAAATCTATTATATAAAATTTCATAAAAAACCGACACAAAAAAATTAAATTGAATTTAGTCAATATTTTCAACGTACAAAAAATTCAAACAAAAAACGTATGTTGACTGAAATAACGCAGGCCCTTTTATGTGAACATGTGTTAATGTTTACAAAACAAACACCGATGTGCACTAAATTTTTGATAAAGCTACTTTCTTATGTAAAATTGTAATTATTTAAATAAAAAAATAAAAATGAATTTAACAATAAAAGTAGTCAAATCAAGTAAAACCGAGCCCTTTCATAAAAAAGTTGATTGGAAACAAGAAACACTTAAACTGGAAATTATTGAGGCACCGGAGAATAAGCGACCAATGAAAAATTTAACTCCAGAAATACAAACATTCATCGAAGAGTTCTCCAAATGTGATACAGTTGAAAAACAATTGAAATTCATCCGAGAAACTTATCGAAATGATTTATGTGATGATATGAAAGTAAAATATTTGGAATTGTTTTGTAAAATATATTTTCAAACACCGTGGAAGCATCCAATCAAAAATTGTCTATCAAAGTAAATTTAAATTTTATTGATAATAATAATTTCTTACAATATTTTTTTTTACATTTTCATAGAATCATTGACCGTGAAACAAAGTTCACAAATGAATCAAAAGAATTTTTGAAATGTAACATCCTTAATTCGATTGAACGATATGATTTTCAGTCTAAAATTCCATTAAGCGAAACGCGAGAAATAATCGGAAACATTGGTGCTTTATTGGAAAACTTCAAATGTGGCACAATTGCATTTCATGAGAATCTGGAGCTGATATTAGATGGATTTTCACACACATTAGGGTGGTATAGGAGAGCATTAAGAAGAGAAAATGTGTCACCAGCTACTAAATGTGAATTATGTGTCTCAATTCATAATCTGATTAAAATTGTGATTCATGCTGTGCAATTATTTGCTGACACAATTAATTGGGATGGTTTTATTCAAGAAAATATGTGGAATATGGGATGTGTCATGGATTCGGATGATATTCCGATTGATACGAAAGCGAATGTAGGAATTGTATGTGCTGCAGTTTCAAAGGGAATGAAAATTAATCCATTTGAAGAATTTAAGGGTGACAAAATAACAGTGAGGAAACTTGTTACCACTTTTGGAGTAATTACAAGTTTAAATAATGAATATTTAGAGCAATATCCTGATATTCTCGAAGAAATCTATAAAACGATAAATGGAGCGATAGATTCAAATCCGCACGATGCATTGATGGCATTATTTATTGCACGGACGATTTCACAACTCGCTAAACGACTTGAAATGTTACCAGTCAATGAGTTGACAGAAAAATATTCATTTACATGTTTGAATTATGGCATCAAGTGTTTGGATCATAATTTGGATTCAGTTAAAAATACGTCCAAAGAAATTATACAAAATTTGATTGTTGTTGGCCAGAAAAAACACCCGAAAATTTTGGATGATATATTTAATTTGATAGAAAATAATGAAACAGATAAACGACATAAAAGTGTTATAATTTCATGCATATGCCAAGTGTCTGGAGCGAAATTCGTTTGTGAGAAAATTCCAAATGTAAGGACTTTTCTTCTAAATTCCCTTGAAAACAACAACAGTCATAATTCAAATTCCGAGAGTATTTTATGTTATGAGATGTTGATTACAAGTCAATTAAACAGTGGAAAAATGGATCCTAAAACCTTTTACAATGAATATATCAAAGTGATTTTGTTGAAATTTATTGAAATTGATGGCGATACATTTGAATTGAAAAAGAGCTTAACTAAACTTCTCAATCGTGCTATTAAGAAATTTCCTGAAATCATTGATTTAATATTATTAGAAGAAAATATTCCAATTCAACTTCAACTTTCATGTTTGGGAGCAGCAAAAAAATCTGGAACATTCAACAATCGTACTTCAGATTCAGAGAAATGGAAATTAATGTTAGAATTCAATGAAATACGAAATGCAATGGTGACAAATGATGAGCAGGTACGATTAGCTGCATTTGAACTAATAATTGAAGTGCATCGGTTAACTGAACAATTCACTGAAGCGGAATTTGATTGTATTTTATATTTTTTGAGGCATAATGTCAATTCAGAAGTTCCAGCAATCAGGTCTCAGATTATTGGGTGAGTAAATTAATTGATCTTCCGAATCTAAGAAAAAATAACTGATATAAGATTTTAATATTAATTTAAATTGAATTTCATACCTGAGTCGTCCATTTTCCGCTCTTTGTCTTGCAATTTCAAGCCAGTCATTGTCGGGATCTTCTAACGGAATATTTTCAGATTTCAAATAATTTTCAATTGCATTGAAGAATTCGGCTTGTCTCTGACCACCCTCAATTTTCTCTCCATTTTTAGCGATTATCAATTTGGCCAACTTATCACGTTCACTGTCCCCCAATAATCCAATGATTGCCTGGTCAATTTGACGTTTGTTTCGTAAAATATTGAAACTTGTTGAAAATTCAATAAAATTCAGCAAAAAAATTAAAATACAGATTTTCATGATTGCACTTTAAAAGTCTAAGAATTAATTGACTTATAACAATAAAATTTCATTTGCAATGATTTTTATTTATATAATATTAGACGCGCACTATTTTGTTACACTTTAATTGTGCATTGATATGAAAAAAAATTATTTAAATATCGAACAGCCACATTTTTTTCTATGACAAATGAAAACGTGATATTTTTCACTTTTTGAACTGCAAAATTCAGCACAATCTGATGGATTGGAACAAATTCCCAACGGTTTTTTAAGTGATTTTGGTCTTTCAATGCTAAAATCGTCACCGAATTGTCCAAAACTCTTGAAATTTGTCCAAATTAAGCAAGAAATATAAAATTTCAATAAAATCATTTTCACTTGAAATGAAATGAATTGAAAATTATTCGCATTATCGTGTGAAATTCATATTTCAATGTAAATTCAATAATAATTTTTTTTTGTTTCATTTCAGTCACATGCGAAATTGCCTCTATCGTGTTGAGAACAGCTTAAATTTCTTCAAAAGAAAGCCAGATGGAACGAAAATGTTTTATTACAACAAGTTTATCGAAGATTTAGCAACTTTTTGTTTCGATAACTTTTTTAAGGGAGCAAATTTTGGTCGTAGAACTGTCAGTTTGAAAATTTTACTTCAATTGTGTGAGACATTGGAAGAAAGTTTTGCAGCATTTTTAAAACAACGGATTTGGAGTGTTCAGAGATTTGAAATTATTCTGAATATGTGTAATGATACATATGAAAGTAATAAAAGTGATGCTGTTGCACTCCTGAAATATTGTCCCAAAGAGTTGATGCATTGCAAGGATGTTAACTTGAATATTGTAAATAATATGATACAGAACTGTAAACCAATGTCATCGTTAACGGGAGCGTATTATCTTGAGTTCCTGGTTTTTGTTTATATGGATCAGGAAAATGTGGGCAAGTTGAATGATATTCAAATTGCTTGTAATACTTCAAATACATCTTTAGTGTTAAAAATCGTACTATGGCTAGAAAAGTCACTGCAAAAAAGTTACGAAATCGCTTCCAAATCTCTATTCAAAGCATCATATCAGTGTCCAATGTATGGAGAATTATTTGCAATCAGACATTTACTTTCAAAAATTGAATTAAAACGTGACGATCCTGTAATAAATGATTGGAGAAGCTTTTTCGAAAGATTAATTCCATTTTGTAGCAAGTTAACAGACGTTGCAGCACCAATCGTAAACAATTCATCACCAGAAGGACACTTACCCAATGATTTTTCATCAATCAAAAGTTATGCAAATGGAGCATGTGACCCTAATGATGATGAAATTCTGAGCAAAGTAACTCCACAAATGATTTTACTCTGTGCGTGGCGTACAGTCAAAGAAGTTTCCTTGTTGTTGGGAGATATCAGTTACAAGGCACCATTAATTGAAGACAATTCACCTGGATATATTTCAATTGAGCAAATTCTTAATATTGGAACTCATTTTACCACACTTTTATCAGAAACAAAGCATCGTGGTGCTTTTGAACAGTCTTATGTTGGTTTTAGTCGTTTATGTATTCGGTTATGGTCTTGTGGGGCTCTTGAATTGCATTCACTTCCAATGCGATGGTTAAAAGCCCTTATTAAGATAATATCTGGTGAGAAAATCACAACTGATGGACTTGACATGAGTGTGGAAAAATTGTGTGCAACGAGACGCAGTGCTGGAATCCCATTTTTAATGCAAGCCCTCATAACAGCAGAGTTGCAAGTTGGCACGACTTGTAGTGCATTGAAATTTTGCATGGAAAATTTACTACAAATTGCTAAAAGTGAATCTGGCGAGTCCAGAACACATTCCTTGAATATTTTACGTGCATTGTATCGATGCACAGAATTAAGTCAAGTCATAACTCAATACATTTCAGATGGATTTATGACTGCAATTCAAGCATATAATGCTGATACATGGGCTGAAAGAAATTCAGCTACCCTACTATTTTCAGCGCTTATGTTGCGAGTATTTGGAGTGCAACGTCATCGTGATTCAGACCAATTAAATATAAGAAACAAAATGACTGGACGCTCATTTTTTCAGAAATATCCAGATTTATATGATTTTTTCTACAAAATCTTGGTTACAAGTCAAAAAATTTCAAGTAAAGGCAGAAGGTGTCGTAAAATTCATTCATTACTACTTTTGATAAGTCGCCTTTATCCATCATCTTGGGAAGAAGCCGAATCAAACTTACTATTAACTAAATTCATTCCACTCATATCAGGTTGCACGGCAAATCCAGAGTTACAAACAAGACAATTAGCAGCAAAAATCACCCCAATCATAATCCAACCTGATCAAATCATTCCACGTACAATGAAATTAATAAATATTTGTCTGACAAGTGATCTATCAAAAATTAAAGTGAATAGTTATCATGGAGCATTATTAGAAGCCTTATATTTAATTAAATCGATCAACATCGAAAAAATATCTGATGAACAAAAATCATCTCTAACCAGTGCATGGCACAATATCCAAAATAACATTTATGATATAAGATTCATACACATTCCTGTCATTGCATCAACATTTTGTGACATTTTACTTGAAATATTCATCAGAATATCATCAAATATTACTTTTAAAGATGGATTTTCAACTGTAATTGAAAGCATATTCAAAGAAAATTATGACATTCCGGGACTTGGGCATGATATTATGATGAGAAAATTTGGAATTTATAATTTTGTGGTGAATTTCGTAAAAGAAGAAATTGAAATCGAAAAATTTTTTTCTGAACTTCAATTGGTTAATTACGGATATGATTACGAGGAATCGATTCTTAATATTTTGATTCTAGTCACAGATCCTCAATGTATTCGCTCCGTTGACCTTAATCTAGAAATAAGTGATTTAGAAATTAAAATTGCATTGAGAATTGTTGAAATGTGGGATGTTAATCGGAATGAAATTATCAATAAAATTCTAAATTGCAAATCCCTCGCTGAATTCCTTGTCAACACAATCAAATCAGAGAAATATCATCAATGTACAATGAAAGCCTTTTTAATGATCAGCAGATCAACATTTTTCCTGGAAAAGTTCATGACACATTTGGGTATTACTGGATATCAATCACTTTTTGCATTAGCTGACTCAAATCAATTCCAGGAATCAATTTATGCTTGCATTGAAAGATATTTTAAGGAATTATGGTCGAAAGACGAGGAAATTAACATGGAAGTTGTGATACAAATGGTTGAACCAAATCAAAGTGATAAAGTGAAATTAACTGCAATAAAAATTTTAAAAGAAATTTTTAGAAAATTCGATTTTGGTTCTTTTAAGTGTGATGTTAATTTTATTTCAACATATATTGGGAGTTTACTTATTTTATTGAGGGACGATGAAATGGAGGTTAGAGATGCAACATCGCAGCTTGTAATGGAAATTTACAATAAATTTTATAATGTGAATGAAAATGGTAAATATTTTTTTTTACTTTTTTGCATTATTTAATTAAATTTTAATTCCAATCAGAAAATATTTTGGCATCGCTCGCTACCGAAAAACTATTTAAATTATTGAATGAAATTACAATTAAACTAAAATACACGAACCATGAAGCAACTGCCATTTACGAGAAAATTCTGTGCCTTGACAAAGAAATTTTAGAAACTGACGATCAGAATATCACTGAAATTGACGATGTGGTAATTTTTTCACCCCAAAATTTTTTGAACTCATCGAATTTTATAATAATTTTACCTTTCACAGAATCAGTGTTTTGACAAAAATGAGTCCAACTTATTTGGTGAAAGTCATTACATTCAAAACGAATGTAAGCGATGCAAGGATTTTTGGAAATCAGAAGGAAATCAAAATTCATTGAAAAATTAAGCATTATTAGTGTTTTCTTTTATTATTAATATTATTTTTTTTCATATTTTTTTCATTATAACTTCATCAATTTAAATTTCATTTAGAGACTAAAATTTATTATTAATCAATTTTTTTTTCATTAATTTTATTTTATCTAAATATTTGACCAATAACTTCATTATTATCAATAAATAGTTTATATCATATGTTTTTTTTATTATTATTTTTATTTTTTTTTAAATATGTCTTTAAATTTAAGGTTTTAATAGCATTTTAATGTAACATAGTTTTAATTTTAATATTAGCAATAATCATAAAGTAATAAATTGTATCAACTAGAGTTTTTTTTTCAATATTTTTAACCGTATTTGATTGCATTTCTTCTTTTTTATTTAATTTTAGTATATTAAATCTAAATTTTTTTTTTTTTGATAATAATAAATTTTAAATTTTTTAAAAGAAATTAAACAACATTTTCTCCTTGTATCTAATAATTTATTTAATAAGATCCTTAAATATTAGTCATATATATTTCGGGAACCTACTTAACTTTTTCATATAATTTATTACTTTAGATAAATTTTTTCTTTTAATATTTATAACAATCACAAAAGGATTTTTTTTAATTAATTTTATAATAAGCAGCGTACATTTTCATTAAAGTCAGGGATAACAATCAATTTTTTTTCAATTTTTTTTAATTTCAAATTGTACTTTTAAATGAGTGTAAAGATTGAACGTTGTCAATGCAAGAGATGTTTTCAGAAACGTCATTTTTTTTTGACAGTTTTTGTTTCTATAGAGTAAACTGTCATTTTTTAATATATTTTAAAGAAACAGATATCATCAAAATAAAATGACAGTTCGCAATATCGGTTTGCCTTACTACCAAAGTCCATAGGATAGAATTTCACTTGACATTTCATTTGACGTTTATTTTCTATAGAAACACATACGGAAACTTCATAAATTTGTATGTTTAATTTTCAAATGTTAAAATGAATGCAGTTTTACTGGGCTGGTGAAAGTATGATAATCTCTATTTAAGTACAGAATTTTTGAAGTTTCCGTATGTGTATGAATACAGAATAAGCTGTCAAATTTAATCTGCCTACCCAGTAATGGGCTTAGCCAATACCTAGGTCAGCAAAGAATTTGGCAGCTCATTTTGTATACATGCACATACGAGAACTTCAAAAATTCTATGTCAAAATTTCACCTCATTCAGCGTCATATTAACAAGAGCAAACTTCACACTCATTATTATTCAAATTTTATTTATAATTTCATATTATGCATTGAATTTCAGATCAAAATTAGTACTTTATTCATTTTTTGTTTAAATTCAGTTTTTGTCAGTTTTTGAGCAACTTAAAGCATCATCCAAATAAATAATTATGAATTCCGGGATTTCCACGCATTAAAATTTATCATTAAATATTAAAATTTTCTTACAGAGTCTATTGATGTGTATCAATTTTGATAAAGGTCTTGTAGAGAGACAGAAATTTACGATTCTGAACCTTTGTCATTTAATTATTAAAATTTTTTAGTAAGAAAAGATATTTTTATTTATGAGACTATTTTAAGAGTTTATCTATTAAATGCATTTTTAATGAAAATTATATTTAAATTATGATTTTTTATTTCATTTTTTTTCTTATTTTAAAGACGACACGATATTAAAATATTGTAAAGTAAATATCTCACGACATTCGAAATTTCACTATCTATTTTTTTTTTGCATAATTAATTCGAGATAAAGAGGAACAATTTCCATCTAGAAGCAATAATTACATGTACTTTTTGTTTTTCTTTGTTTATTGATACGTGTGTTTAAATATGAAAATCTTGATAAATTTCTATCTGTTTACTACTTATCCGAATAATAATGATGATAAAAATGAGGTTGAAATGAAACTATTTTTTTTCTGTATGTTCGCATATTCGTTGTTGATGTTATTCTGTCAAAGTATGTTCTTAAATATTTACGGGCCTTCATTTGGAGATGAGTCCTATGGGAAATGAAAAGAGAAAATTTGTGTATGTTCAAAAATTTACTTTCATTTTATATTGATTTTACCTGAGATAGAACACTTGAACGATTACTACTGCTACTAGTTCTGTGGGATGCTTTTCTTTCGGATGAACTATCGTCTCTACGTGAACGTCGATGTGAACGGCGTTGAACTGGAGTTGGTTGACTAGGAATGAAAATAATTAAAAATTTATAAAAGAATACATTTAATTTTGGGTTTTTTTTTACCTTGAGCGTCTTTCCTCTAAAAGTGGTTGTGCTTCTTCTCCTGATGTAGGTGTATCTTGTTTGGTATCAGAAACTGGTGTTTGACTATGTCTTTCGGTTTCATGACACTCACATTGACATTCCTCAGGATTAACATAATTATACTGCACAATATGACCTCCCATATCTTGGGAGACATCTTTTGATGGAAGTGTTGTAATGCGTTTTGGTGGTTTCCGTTTCTCAGGAATATTATCAAAATCAATCCAATTTTGTGAAGGTTTTCTCGGTGGTAATGGAGGTGGATCCTCATCCTGAACAGATCCCTTACGTTCATCTGATTGACCACTTTCACCAAAATCAAACCACGTTTTATTGTTAGAGCCATTTGATACACGTCTAGGTGATTTTTGTCTAGTTTTATCTCTTCCCGAATCAGTTCGTTTTGGCAAACTTATTTTGAGTTTTTCGCCACTTTTACTACTATCACTACTATCGGCAGCTGAAGATGCACTGAAATTATCCATGCGATTTGGATTCATTGGAGTACGAGATCTTGGTCGTTCCAATGGACATGTTCTAACCTCGATTTGTGCACGTTCTTTCATTGAAATCAATTGAACTCCTTGACCACGTTCTTCTGGCAGTGTTGTAGGAACATAAGGCAATTCATCATCAAATGATTCTTGTAATACCAAACCAGTACTTTCTTCTTCCAGAGCACCACGTGCAACTCTTGCTGAAATACGTTGAGTTGACACTTGTGAGGTTGATGGTGCTTCAGATTCCTTTTCTGATTCTGAAACAATATCTTCAGCTGAACTTCCTAAAGATTTTTGCTGTGAAGTTTTAGGGATATCAAGTGATTCCTGTTGAACTTTATTTTCAACCATTTTTTCTTGATGGACTTCGGTTTCAACTGTAACTTTATTCATTTGTTCTTGTTCCTTTAACATTTTTTCTTCTTCTAATCGTTTTGCTTCACGTTTTTTAGCCCTTAACACTTCTAGTTTCTTTTGAGCTTCGATTATTTCATTTGGATCTACACATCGTGATAATCTGGTATTAGGATCGTCTTTCATTTTAGCGGTATCATGTCGTTCAGGGGGTTCAGGTGTTGGAATCGCAGGCAATTCATCAACAACCGGTGTTTCACGATTTGATTTTCTTTTACTCTCATTACTTGAGTCTTTTCGTCTCATTACAACAGATGCTGCCGATGAACAGTCCTCACGTTTGACAACTGTATCTGAGCGCTGAAATGTACTTGTTTGATTAGTGTTATTTGTTGTATTAGGTGGATCCTTTTCTGTAGGACTATTAAATACGGAAGTTTGTTCAGAAAGTTGGCTGCATAAGCTCTCAGTCTTTGAAAGGCTAAATTGAGTGGCAAATACACCATCCTCACTACCAGAACCGAGTTTTGTTGTAAATAGAATGTGTTTTTTTTCTCTTGTATTTTGAGGTACAGCAGGAGTTGATGGTGGAGGACCAGGTGTAGGTACTGGGGACATTGGTAATTTATTGCTATTTGTTTGTTGTTGCGTTGCAGTTAACACAACACCATTTGCTTGTGAAGTGCTACTATTATGACGAGTTGAATTACAACTGTTGCTAACATTATTGGGTAAGGCATTTTCATCACCAGAATGAAGATGGGTTGAGGATATAACGGTTTCTTGGCTTTCTTGGGAACTATGACGTTGCACTTCAATGCTCCAGGACTTTTCATCGCTTATTTCTTCACGATCACCTTCTGTAGGTGATTTTAAAGGAATCAAAATACTTCCATCCGATTGTTCAACATGTCTCAGTTTTTGTAACGGCTTAGGCTTAGGTTTTGGAACTTCAACTTTTTCTGGAGTTTTTTTCAGATAAATTGGACCTAATGGGGGTCCTAATGGCAGTACTTGAACCCCATCAGGAAATTTAGGTTTAGCCACTTCTACAGGAGTTTCTTCAGTTGTCACTCTTTTAAGTATAATCGGACCAAGAGGAGGTCCTAATGGTAGAACTTGAATGCCCCCTTTAACAGGAGTTGAATTATTTGATGCAACATGAGAAGGACTTGATTTAGGCATTGGAGGTGGAGGAGGAGGAGGTGGAACTGTCATTCTTTCAACTTTTGCTGTTGTCACATTAGGTTTTTTCATACCACTGGCTAATTCTTTTTCTTCAGGTGGTGTATGCAATGGAATGTAAATTGTATCACCAGCTGAATTGTCATAATATCGCAAATGTTCTTTGCCTGGAGGTTTATACGATGAAGTACTTGCTTTTGGCTTATGAACTTGGATTTCGTGAACGTCTCCTCCACTTGACATCTCTGGATCAATTGGCGATGAACATTTTGACTTACTCCCACTTCGTTTTGGTTTAAATATAGCTAATACTGACTTTTGTTTGCTAGGTGTTCCAGTTTGTGATTCATTTGTCACCGAGTCACGTCCTTTACTCCTTGATCGTGATCTGTCACGAACTGTGGGAGAATCTGGACTTGCATTTGAGTCTTTATCCTTATTTGATTTAAATAATGAACAAAATGAGCTTTTACGTGAAATATTAAGAGCCGGTGAAGGTGATCGACTTCCTGAATCTCGAGCTAATGCTTGATGTCTTGCTGGCTTAGGACTCGCACTTTGTATACGTTGTTCTTGTTCCGTTTTTCTACTTTCTCTACTTAAATTCAATGATGCAGGTTTCTTTTGCAAATCCGTCACATCAACAACCTTTTCACTTGGAGCAACTCCATGATCTGGATATAAACTATCTGGTTTTAAATTAATTCTAACATATTCCGTACCACTTGGCAGCACACCAACAACAACTTTCGTTGGTTTTTCTTTGCTTTTAGCTGCACCCAATTTTGCTGCAGCAATTCCTTTTGCTATTACTCCACCACCTGATGTACTTGAAGTAGGTCTTGTTATACGAACCTCTGGTGCTTTGTGTATCACCTCTTGTTTCTTTTCCACTGTCGATCCATCAGATGTTTTACTTGACTTTCCATCCTCCATTGGAGGAACAATTTTCCGTTTTGGCGTTGATGTATCAACTTTAATCCCTTCCGCTAACATAACCTGCGTTGGATCATGTTTTCGTGAGAGCAACACTTGTTCAAGGGCTTCAACGTTAGGTTCAGCTGATGGCTCAGTGCCGTCTTGCAATGGTTTTGGGCCACAAAACGATGTTTCCACAAGCATTTTATGAGGTGATGGAGACCTTGAAACACCAGACACAGCAGATAATCGACTTACTCCTGAACCTTGACTACCTACACTTGATATACGGCTTGATCGGCCTGATATGCATAGAAAACCAGCAACTTCTGAACTAGCCGAATCTTTGCGTTGGTGTTGTTGCAACAACATTTGTGGATCATCAAATTTGAATATCACTGGAGAACGACATTGTGCCTGAAATATCGAAAAAAAAGAAGATTTTAAGATAAAATCATCAAATAATGAACATAAAAGAAACAAAAGATAAATTCTAATAAAAGTCAAAACTTTTCAATCAAAAAAAAAATTGAGTGTTTATTAATATTTTTCCAGGTATGTCTAATAAAATCAAATAAAAGCAAAGATTTATTATTGAAATGATGGATTTGTAATCGATTAAATTGTATACAAAATACAGCTTTAAAGCAAAATAATCTTGATTTTGTCAAAAATATCATGAATTTTCTTACAAATTTTATCCCTTTATTTGCTATCAAAGCTGATTTATCAAAAAAAAAAAAAAAAATCTTAACAAAAATTGAAAAAATCTATTTTTTATGGATTCACAATACAATTCAAACCCAATCAATATAATATTCATGGAAAAATTTCACGTTTTAATGTAAATCATATGATGTTACGCATCATTTTTCCTTATCACCCAATCCATTTCAATCCTTAAAATGATGCGATTATTATGTTTGTGCGTTTGTTAAATTTGAATATTTTATCATGAATAGCCAGTGTATTGAATCACGTTTTCATCGTATTTCTTTTTGAAAAATCGATTTCGATGAGATACGAAAATAAAATATTTGTAAAATGAAATAAAACACCTGGCGTCTCCATAAATTTGATATACTTTTGTCAAAATAATGAAAAATTCTAAGAATTTCTGATTTCAATGAAAAACAACGAGGCGTCTCCATTTTTAAAATAATAAATTTCATTCAAAAATGTAATTCATGATTTTATACTTTTTTTCATGAATGAAGGACTTGATTAAATGTTTATTTTTATAGGAGAAAACAATTAGTGAGTCAGCATTTTATTTGAATCAATTACAAAAAAAAAATACCTTTATCATCACTGAGACAAGTCGAAAACTGTCCTTGTTTTTGTTAAATAAAGGCAAACAACGAAACTTGTCATCAATACAGATAAAGTTCATAACCATACAAAGAAAAAAAAAGGAGAGACATAAGTTAATTATTGGACTTGTGTCTTAAAATGTTTTGCATTTAGGTTGGAAACAGACATTTTTGTTTCCATTTTAATGTGAATAGATCTTAAAAGGGTTCATTTCGTTCGTGACCTTTAATAAGTGTATGTTTGCCTTATTTTTTTATTTTATTTTAATTATTATCAAGACTAATAATAAAAATAATAACGAAGAAAAACCTTGATTAAATTTACTTTGGCTTGAACACGTGTTTACTGTAATTTTACTCTTTTTTTGTGATATTTAGCGATTTTGTTCTCATTAACCTTGAATTTAATTGTAATTTTCCTTCAAGATTTTCAAGTTTACAGGAAATTTAAACAAATTTCAGTTCAAAAACTTTTGTTTAAAGAGTTACAAAAAAAAACCATTAACTTTTTACTGTACATAACAAAACTATGATAGCACTTGAAAACATCCTTAAAATATTCACAAACATTATTTTTCTTGTCATGTTTAAATTATATTCTTAACACTCAAGTTATTGTTATGACACAATTAACTGAATAATATAATATGAGAATTGCATAAATTTACAGTGAACATTTAAATGAATGAGCAATAACTTATGGCAACATGTGGTTGAATGATATGATGAAAAAATTTAAAAAAGAATAATGGAGACGCCTGGTTAATTTATTTTTATACTTTTACTTTAAATTGCATAATGGAAACGCCTGGTAAATTTAATTTTATGCTTTTACTTTGAATTGAATAATGGAAACGCCTGGTTAATTTGATTTTTATGCTTTTACTTGAAATTGCATAATGGAGACGACTGGTTAATTTAATTTTTATGCTTTTACTTGAAATCGCATAATGGAGACGCCTAGTTAATTTGATTTTTATGCTTTTACTTTAAATTGGATAATGAAAACGCCTGGTTAATTTGATTTTCATGCTTTTACTTTAAATTGCATAATGGAAACGCCTGGTTAATTTGATTTTTATGCTTTTACTTTAAATTGCATAATGGAAACGCCTAGTAAATTTAATTTTATACTTTTACTTTAAATTGCATAATGGAAACGCCTGGTAAATTTAATTTTATGCTTTTACTTTGAATTGAATAATGGAAACGCCTGGTTAATTTGATTTTTATGCTTTTACTTTAAATTGCATAATGGAAACGCCTAGTGAATTTAATTTTATGCTTTTACTTTGAATTGCATAATGGAGACGACTGGTTAATTAAATTTTCATACTTTTACTTTAAATTGCATAATGGAAACGCCTGGTTAATTTGATTTTTATGCTTTTAAATAAAATTGCATAATGGACACGACTGGTTATTTAAAACAACTTGAAATTAAATTTATACTAACCGGGAGCGGTTTTTCACATTCCTCCATTTTCTCCTTATCTGGCTCCATGAAATACAATTCCTCCGTTGAGCTACGTAAATCCATTGCGCCTTCTTCTTTAAAGCCTAATCCACTTTCAATCAATGTTCCCGTTCCAACCTAAAATAAAAAAAAAGTTATTCAACATCATTTTGCTCGTTTTTTTTTCAATTTAAATCAGAAAAAAATCATAATGACAATGATAGTGTCAATAATAAAAAGATTTTCAATGTAAAAATGTGTCAGCAACTTAATATCATTTTTCTCTTTTTTTCCATTGATGATGATAAAAAAAAAATGTTGGGGCTTCAAAAATAAACATTCATTATTGTATAATTTGTGTTTTAACCAAGAAAAAAAATAAACAAAATTGATTTTTCTCTATTATTTTTTATTTTTATTATGATTGCCAAACAACACAACGTAAATATTCATAAAAGTGCGCCGAATACTCTTTCCATTGTGAATTTCCTATTTATATTTCACATTATATTTATTATTAATAGAAAATTTTTTAGAGGGTAAAAATACCATCATATTATTTTGTTTAAGCAAGAAAATGTTGAAGCATGTGGTTTGAATGATTTGTATTGTTTTAGTTTTTTTGTTCTGAAAAAAAAAATATATGAAAATCTTTATTCAATATGATGAAAAAAAACCTGAAATTTATCACCTTAGAAATAAATTTCCCTTTTTTCTTTTAAACAAAGAAGACAAAAAAAAAAGATGAATATTTTACATAACAAAAGAAAAGTAAGAAGCTATAAAAAAAGAACGCGTAGGATGTTTGACAATATTTTGACGAGTTAAAAAAAAAAAGATGACTGTTAAAATTTGTTGAACAAAGTAATCAAATGTGTTTTCTCTTATTTTATTTATATTGACACAGTATCATCTGATCAGTTTACCTGCAGAGACGATTATTTGATTTGATCTGTACATGATTTTATTCTAATTATTTTCACAACATATCTATCAATTTAAGCAACGGGGCGTCTTTTTTCATTAAATTTATACCAGATTTAATGAAAATTTAATCTCAAATGTATGATTAATTAATCTCACAAAAATTTCTTTTGATATGACATTAAATTGAAAAAAATTTCGTTGGAAATGTCGTCGATAATTTCAGACTGAGACTAAAATCACCAGTAAATTTTGTAAATATTTAATTTTTCTTTTCACAGTTAAACACATTTAGCTGCTTATGTTAACACACAAATTTTATTGAATTTTACAAGATGTTTTTTTTTCTTAACTTTAATGATTTATAAAGAAATTGTTGAATCCAAAGATGTCGCACGTGATTTGAGTACTCAATTTCTTCATAAAAGGAGAGATGTCTATTTAATGTTGTAATGTGTGTGTGTTTGTACATTTTTTTTTTAAATCTAGTAGCATTCTATGTTGATATTCACATTAAAAGTAATTTAATCTGTCATAAAAGCTTTAAATATTTTTTTTTCTGCACAAGTGTAAGGCAAATATTTGTTTAAATATAACTTTGAGTACCTTGATTCTCATATTTACATTTTAAATATGGGTGCAATATTAAAAGGAGATGTTGAAGCTATTTCAGGTCACAACCTTTTCATCGTAATTTTGAATAATTTATTCTCGTAGTTTGTTCACAAGTGAACTTTGAATGGGTGAAACTACGACGATTCAATTAAAATGAAATGAAAATAATGTTTTTATTTTATTTTATATACAAAGTGGTTGTTGCACTCAACTTACACAATTAAAAGTACTTTTTAAATAGAATTTATTCACTTATGATACCAACTTTTTTTTTATTTTACATTTAAAATTGGCAGAGTAGATTGAAAATTGAATTATTGCAAGGGATTAAAGCAAATTTTAGTGTCAAGGAAAGTTTTAAAAAAAGAAGATTTTTCATCAATCATCATTTTTAGTCTCACTTTTGAAATTTGAGTAGATTTTAGTTAAGATTCATTCAATTTCATAGTAATTCAAAAATAAATAAGGTTGTCACATTGAACCAAGTCATATTCTGAGTTCAATAGCCCTGAAATTTTCAAACATTCAAATCCAAATCCAGACAAAAATGAGTAAAAAAACACTAAAATATATTCCATACACGTGCAGCGTTATTTTCTTTAACAAAAATAATTTTTAATCCAAATAAAGACATTTATAAGCGTTATACGACGTTTGTCTATTAACATATAAAATAAGTGACCATTCAAACATTGAAGACTTACAATTTCCATTTATAGTTTTTTTTAACAGTCATTTTCATGGACAAAAATACGCTTTTAAGGACTGCTTGTTCGTTGTCATTGTGAAGGCTCCTTTACATGCATTGTTCCAATGGTACATCAGTCTATGCCCATAAAAATCGTAGTAAAACGTGACAGGGTTGGAATTCTCTCGAGCCCATGAAAGAAAATTAACGCTCATCGTTCTAGGAAAAGAATCAGCCTTAATGCTCAAAAAACCATTAAATTTCATTAAAAGCACTTTTTCTTTTATTATCCTGGCAATTTTCATGAATTTCTTCTCTGAGCAACGTTCAAAACCTTTTTTTACGTTTCATTGAAATGCACTTTTGGTCAAAGTCCATCTGATTAAATTCGTCATTTTCAAATGAAATATATAAAAAAAGTACATTAGACTTCCCCATTAAAATGTCATTGAACTTTATTCAAGGCAAAATCATAGAAAAATGTAAAGAAATCATCGCACCAAAGTTTTTTGTACCATTTCCATTCAAATAGAAATTTTTTTTTTCATTCTTATTAAATAGAATATTTTACTATTATTTTTTTTACTATTCAATTAGGTTTCTCTTTCAAAATTCAATGTTTTCATTTCAGTGAAAAGTTTCAAATAGTTATTTGAATAGATACAAAAAGGGAGCATGAGTTTATTGCTCTCATTCACATGCAACACACATCATAAAATGAAATTATCCAGGTTGAAATGCTATTATTCAATGTTTCATCATATAAAACATGCAGATTTTTAATTAAAATATTGAAATTGTATGGAATTTTGCTTTTATTTGCTTTAAATGTAACTGAAATTAATTGTGTGAATTGCTAGAATAAAGTTTCAAGTGAAAGATATTAACCAATTATATCTCAATAAAATATGATGAATAAGCAGAGTGTATTTTTATATGGTATATAAATATTTTACATGAGAAAGCTTTTTTTTTGATTTGCTAGGTCATGATTTATACGTCAGAGAAGGAATTTTGATGAGGTATCAAATGAAGTATGTAATTTGTTTTTCCTCTTGTTTTTCTATGTACCTTTTCTTTTTATTGACTTTTCAAAAATAGACCATGAATGATATTGAATAAAAGGTAAATAATTGGATTAAATCAAAATTGTTCACAAACGTGGTCCTTTGCTTGGCGCTTAAAATTTTCATCCTAAAATTAGTGGGACAAAGAAATCAGTCGAACACACGAGTGAGTATTTTAAAATTTGGGGACAATTTTCTTCTCACGTAAAATTAATTCTTCCAAATTTTAAAGTCAATATTTTGTGGCTACCCACTCTCAACACAAATCCTTTGTTAATTAAGTTTAAGTAGATTCATTTTGTAATAAGCAACAAAAAAAACCATATCTCATTAATATGCTTTTATAAAAGTTAAATCAACAGTCTCCCATGAATGAAAATTTCATCAAAATTTTATAACATTAATCACCCTTGAGAATGAGGCTGTTCAAAATTTGAGCACAAGTACTTCAAAAGTTCTCATTTCATTTAAATTTCATATGAATAAAACACAGACTGATAAAGAAAAATTTCTGAACCAAAAAAAAAACATTTTACATACATATGCAAATTGGAATTTAAATAATGTTATTTCTTACAAACAAAAAAGCATTCGTTCAATTTCCCATCCTTGGCAAGGAAAAATTAACGTGCGAAATGAATAAATAGACAAAAAGTATCATATTTGTAAGAAATCATTAAAGTTAATGTTGTTTCACATTGAATTTAAAGATAAATCCAGTTTGATTAAAGGAAATTAACATAATTTTACGAAATTTAAATTAATAACATCAAATAAAACGGTTTCTCTTGTAATTTTTAATAGTAAACTTGTTGAACACACACTCACACATTCATTTTATAACGCTAATATTCCATTTCCATTTCCCCATATACTAAAAACGTGACGTTCATTTTTTTTTCCTTATTTTTCAGACTTTAAACACATAACCTACTTTTAACTGTATCCTGTCAATTTGTGATATTTTCAATTACAAACTATATAAAACAAAATCTGTTCAATTCACATGGAATGTAAAAATTTCTGTTAAAATCTCACGTAAATAGACGTCATGTCACTTTTAAAGGAAAGCAAAAGATTATCGTGTCCTGTCTACCTTGGTAAAAATAAAAGTAAAAAAAGAAACTTATACAGAAAACGATTCGGAATGTAATTTAATACTGCACAGGTTTTATATTTCTTATTATTTTCTTGTATTTTTTTCTTACATTTTTTTTGTATATTGATTCAGAGCTTAGTGAAACTTTACTTCGCTGAAGAAAAAAACGTAAGGAAAAAAATTTCATATCCAATAAAACTAAACATAAGATAGAATTAACGTGGACTCAGTTGATGTGAATATGTAAAGATGAGACACCAAGAAGACAAGAAAATTGTATAATTTTTGTATGAATTGGAAAATGTGTGATTTTTTTTCGTTTTTTTTGCTTCATATTTTATGTCATTTATGTAATATGAGAGGAAAATTTTTGAACAAGAGAAAAAACACATGTTTTATGTATGAAATGGAATAAATTTGTAGTTTTTATTTGAATAAATTATTTATCTGGAGTTTTTTGATTTGTAGAGGAAAATTAAATTGAGTTTAAGACTGATGACATTAAATTTTCAATGGAAAATATAAATATCTCTAATTTTTTTTGTTTCTGTTTAAAAAAAAATGAAAAGTGCGTCCATGACTGTGAGGAAAATGCGGAAGTTACCAAATCGCGTAAAACTAAGAAATTTTAAAAATAACGGATATTTCAAAATATCGGAAATTTCAAAATAACGGAATTTTCAAAATCAACAAAATAGCGAAACTCTTAGAAATCGGTGAAATTTTTAACAATCGCGTAGTTTTTAAAAAGTAGTTAAAAAAAATTCATCTTTTTTTTAAATTACACGATTTTGCAAATTTCATCGGTTTTTGGTTGGTTTACCATTTCTAAGAAATTTTTGAAAATTTTGTCATTTCTAAAAGTCCAACGAATTCGATTTTAGTGAAACTACACTCTTACTTGAAAACGCCCCGCAGTACAAATTGATTTGGTCAGCAGACGGAGATCTTTCATTGACGCCCTGTGCTTTTGATAAATGCTATTTTTTTTTTAAATTTCGTGATTTTCGAAATTCGATAGTGAAACTACCTTTGAATATCTTTTGAACTCAAACCGTTAAATAAATTCAATAACTTTAACAGTCTTTTTAAATTTTAAGTTCCAGAGCAAAATTTCTGAAAAAACCCCGATTAATTGAACTTGATTCTCATGAACTCCAAGATCAAACCTCAAAACGAGGGTAAAATTTTAACAGTGTTTCTTTTTGCCATTTTAAGAACCTCATTTCGCTCTGATGTACCATTTTGGGGTTATAAATAGCTATAGGCATCGTAGCGTCTGGGTGACAGCAGGCAAACCGTCTCTAATAGTGCATTTTTTACGAAATGCACTGAAAAGGGAGAAATTTTTAAAAAAATTATTTGTTTATTAAAGTTATGCAACATTACAAGTAATTTCAAGAGAAAAATTTACGCCCTTACATAAAAGGGGACGAATAAAATCAATATTGAAGTGTTTCATATGACCTACTAATAAAAAATTATTTGAAATATGATATCTTTGTTTCATTAAACATCGAGAGCTTTCTGAACAAATTTATTCTGAAATATGTCAAATATGTCAATTAATCTAAAATGAAAAATCACTCAAAACAAGAGAAAATCATCCAAAGATCATTTTAACAGTTCATTAATTTAAGATTTCACTCTAAGTTTATCACAATTGAATCAAATTCATACAAAAGAATACTCAACATTTCATATATCTTGATGTTTGTACGTATGTTTAAAGGTAAATTGGAAATAAATGATATTTTTGTCTGATGGGAAAAACTATAATTCAATAATATTTTATTGTAATTGTGAGACACTTTTATTTATGTGTCATAATTGAGATCAATAAACTGTTTTATGTCTATTATGTGATTATGATAAAATTTTCTTATAATTTAGTACATTTTTTTGATACAGTTATCGATGGAAATGTGAAAAATGAAAAATTTTAATAAGCTTCATGGTCTCTCAATGAAGATGTATCCCAGGCAGGAGCTGGCCCTGGCATTTTGTATGATTTTCTTTAAAAATTTACGCTAAACTTAAGTTTTACAAGACAACCGACTGCGGCCTTTCTAGCATTTGCCAGATTGTCATTGCTGTATCAATGTTGTATCAATGCAACAATAAAAAAAAAATCTCAAAAAATTCTTTTAAATGTAATTTAAACGGTCAAAGCCCTCTCAATAGTGCATTTCCCATTTAAATTCCATTTAACTTCATTTCAAATAAAAAAGAAAAATAAAATCAATAAAAAACAGAACACAATCGCAGTATTTTCCATCTATTATTTTGTATGATTTCAAAATTATTATTATTTTTATGTTATTGGGAAAATTCTGTGTCTGTATGTCACTGTGTGTGTCTGTTTGTGTGTGCATTTTATTAAGTTTAAGTTGAAAATATTAAACAAACATTGCATTATCATTGGTAATTCAGATCATACAATCATAAACAATGACAAAGACAACAGAGAGAGCGAGCATTAACAATAATAATAATGAAAATGAAAATAAAAATTGATGCAGTTTTATCATAATATGAAATAACAATAAAATGCTATGAACTCAAAAAAAAAGAATCTTTTTTTTCAATTTATTTTAAATTCAATGCATTGAAAATATAAATTGGGATAAAAACTACAAACATAGGATTCAGAAAAAAATATTATTCTATAGATAGATAGAGAAAACACCCAATTTAAATATGACATGAATATGACAGATTCTGAGATTATTCGGTCATTGTTTTTGACAGTTTTTTGGTATCATTTAATTTGAAATGAAAATTTTGACTAGTTTTAAGAGAAATAAGACTTTAGTATGTTGAGGACAGTTTTTCATGTTACACGATGATTTTGAAGAATCTTAGAACCGTTAAAATTTGAAGTTAGAAGTGTATGAGAAAAAAATTTGAAGAAAATGTGAAATATTTCAGATTTATTGTAAATTTAAAGTGAAATTTCATGAAAATGAATTCAATCAAATTGAATTTTGATAAGTGTTTAAAAGAATCTAGTAAAAATGATTCACTTTAATATCATGAGAAAAACAGCAATTGACTTTGATAGGAAACAAACAACTTATTTATAGAAATATTTATGAGAATGAAGATTAAAATTGATGCTTTTTGTGTGTTTTATTTTTGGTTTGAAAATTTGGTTTACCTGATCAAACACATTTTCCGGACTACTTTCTCGACTATCGTGGTGTGACGAACTAGATGCCCTACTTATGTCGATTCGGGGTGTTGTTGGTGTGTGTAATGTATTTGCAGCAATTACTGTTGTTGTAGTTGTTGTTGTTCTTGTTGAAGTGCTATAATTTGATGTAACTGACGTTGATGTTAATGAAGATGTTACATTTGTGTTTATGGGACTTGGTTTTCGTTTGAATGTAGCAGATGGTGGATGCTCTTTAATATCCGGTAAACGAGACGACGATTCAGGTGGACTACTAGATTCCATCTAGAATAATTTTATATGGAATTGTGATGAAGCAGATTTCTATTAATTTATTTTTTTTTCTACACACACACAAAAAATATTATCTTTAAAATTACTTTTATTTTTTATCTCATTAAATTGTGGTGAGCATTTACTTTGTGATGAAATTTTTTTTTAACTACACTAAAATCAATTTTTATTTTCTTTTTAGATATTTTGCGTTTACATTTAAATAATAACTTAATTTCAATTATTGAATTGCTTTTCAATTGCTTGCATTTGCTTTCATGCTCAAATCTTTAAGTGCAACACACTGATATTTTTGTGATACTGATTCATTTTTTTATTTGTTTCATTTATTTATTTTATTTAATTGCTACAACACACATTTAACTACAAAAAAAAATAATTAAAATGTATAAATGATGAGAATACATCTTTTTCGTGAACATTAATTCTAATTATAACAAGGACACACACACATAAAACTTGTCTTTGCAGGTCATGAATATCCAAAAATAAAAATAATTTGAATTCCATCAGGGAATAACACATTTCAGAACTTCTGTCATATCCATTATTTTATTATATTTTATTTTCAGTTTTTGTTTCCTGTAAATTTATGTAATATTTTGCCAAGTACACTAACATCTGTGTATGTGTGTCGAGTTAAATTCATGTGACAATAGAAAAAAAACATTTTTCTGGACCATCGAATTATTATTTTTTTCCCTTCGTCACATTTAAGATGATGTTACACAATACAAATTTCTAATTTAGCTAAATATTGTACATGTTACATCTGACATACATCCACACACACACATACAAAAGGAATTTATAGGAAAGATGATGTGAACATTTAACGAATTACTTAGAAAAAAATATATAAAAATACATCAATTTCAGCAAAATATACCCAATAATGATATTAAACGAAAATTTAATTTCTCATCTTCCATATCATCTTTTCCTTCTCTATAATAAAAATTTTTTATTTCATTTTTTTTTCTTTTTAATTGAAGACAGAAAATTTACAATAAAATCACATTTGATGTTTAATTTAATTAAACGCATACACAAATTTCCTTTTTTTATGTTAAATTTGGGTTTGTGTGACCATTTTTATGATTAATTTTCTTGATCTAATTTCACTTTTCACTCACTTAATTGATATTTTTTCTTTTATTTTTATTTTACATTAATTTTACATTCAACACAAAAAAAATTGTAGTGCAGTATATTAAATTTTTATAAGTATTTTCGACGCACAAAGTATTCGCACTCGATGAAAATTCCTAGCTAACTGCTACTGCTGCTGATGAAAATTATGGAGAATTGTAATGTAGAAAAAAAAATTCTTGCTATCTTCGTATCGATGGTTTTTTGTTGCTTTGTGTGTGAGTGAAATTAGTTCGGAGAGGGTGAATTTCCTGATTGTATGTACGATAGGGAAAATTTATGTGTGTGTGAAAGTTATGCAGGAATTAGTTAACATACGATGAGTTTTTTAGAGGAAGGTGAGTAAAATAAATTTATTTATTTTTTTTCAAGTTTTTTGGAAATTTAAATTTCAATTCTCATGATCATCAGAAGTCTTCATTAAATTAACGAAAACCCAAATAAGGACCTCATTGGACTTGGTTGCGTACAGGAAAGAGGCAGGGCATGAGACTGAGGATGTGATATGAACTCAAATTGAAAATTTAAAGAGGAGGAGAGACAGAGAGAGAATGGAAATCACAGAAAGCAATCAAAAGACCAGAAATTGCAAAAGCTCATTTCCCAAATAAGTTTGCCACGATTTGAAAAAATTTAAAAATTTTACTACGATTTTTAAAATTGTGGACATTGTGAAAAAATTCTCCATTTCGGGAATGCGAGACATTTGGATAAATCCAGCATTTTGAAAATTTCGTTCATTTTCAAAAATTCCTGCATTTAAAGAATTTCGGTCATTTTCAGATTTTTTTCAAGTCTGCGATTAATGCGCTGAAAGGACTTCTTACAGTGATACAAAATTCTTGGACATTTTAATTTAAATTCAGCAAAATTCTTCAAAACTACAATTGAAATTTCAAAAGTAACATCACTGACTTATCTTTCGGTAACCCACTTCCGAAAATACTGAAAATCACCCTGAATACAAAACCTATTCAATTTTATATGCACCATATCCCGATACAAAATTATCCTCAACTGTTATTAATTATTATTATTATTATGAATTTTAATACAACAAAAAAAAAACTTTAAAAGGGGAAATTCTGACAAAAGTAAAATTGAGCACATCAAAGGTGAGAAAGCGCATGCGTATCAATAAGTGATGAACTATTCTACTAAGCACGATAATGAATGTGAGTGTGTGTGTGTGTGGTTTCAAAATTATTATAAAATAAAATGTGTGTGTTGTAGCTTTAAAGAGCAATCACATGTTTAAGTTTTCCACATAAATGATCGTAATTTTTCATAGGTGTGTGTTGTGTTGTGTGTATGTTAAAATTGTAGTAGCAGCAACAGCAACTATAATTGAAGAAAATTAATCTTTAAATTGAAAATAAAGCTTGAAGCAAAATACTCATGAGTGTTTCTTGTCTCTTTCTTTTTAATTCGATATACATATTCTTCAAGTGTTCTTGTGTCTAAGTATGTGCAGATAAAATGCAAACAGTGCCAAAAACGTCGATACATACTTTGTGTCTCACCTCATCCGATATATCGATGGAGTCAATTGATGCAATTGGAGCTGGTCCTAATTGTTTTTGTTTTCGTTTTGTGTTCGGTGATGGTGTCATCATACTCGTATCTGTTGTATTTATCATGATTATAATTTTTTTTTTATTTTCTTCACTTAATTATTATTTTATTTTAACTCTTTTACAGCACATCAATTAAAATAATTTTTTTTATCAAGACTTTATCATGACTTTTACATTTTTTCTTCTATACATTTTTTTATTTCACTTCTTCATATTTTTTTAATGATTTCACATATTTGGTTTCATTTCCCTGAAAAAAAAATAAAAATAGGAAAAAATTCTTATTAAAGTAACATATTAGAGAATTATATTACAGGAAAAATGAGTATTATTAAAATAAAAAAAAAAAAAATATTTATGTCGATAGTACTTTCCCTGCTCTTGATTAGATTCGATAAGAACCGCTCTTTTTTTATAAAACACACACTCACACATATCGATACAATTCATTCCATTTTATTTTGAAGGACATCGTCTTCAAACACTCTTGTTCGTGGAAGCATGACTTACGTTTAAAGACTGTGTAGAATGAAGTTTGTTAAAGTCGTTTATAAAATAAAAAAAAGGAAAGAATTGATAAAGAATATGAAGTGGTAAGTTGAGTAGTCGAACACTGAACATCAAACTGTGTATTTGTATCGTAAAATGTATTTTAACATAACCCTACTAATGAGGAAATTCGTTATGGTATGCGTTTGTATCACGATTTTTGATGAAGATGAGTCTTTATTTTATGAAAATGAAAGGAAAACTGGAAATTAATAAGAAATTTCACTTTGGTAAAATAAAATCAGTTTTTATGGATTTCATGATGTTGCCTCTGAAATGTCAACTTAACTCTTTGACGTCCGGTATTTCATTTATGGGAATCATTAAAAATTTTGCTGAGTGGCTTGAATGAAAAGAAAAAAAAGATTTCTTTACAGAAACGTGTTACGTTGTTAAAAGGGACGGATTAATGAGGCAGTCAAGGGGAGAGGTACTCAACCCCCTAATAAATTGTGTCAGTGGAAATTGACATTAATCTATAAATTAAATTAAAAAAAAAATCATTTTCTGTCTCTTTTTGAAGGTAAGTCACACACTTATCACGAAATATCAGTCACAATATCCTTGAAAGATATATTTTAGAAATTTTTTTCTTGGAATCGTTTACAGGCTTTTATTGTTTTATCAAAATCTGAGAAATAAAGTATTTACATTCAATTTTCATTGATTATCTTTTTTAAGGAAATTTTTTTGATGGCACACGTGGCACGTCAAGGGGTTAAAATAAAAAAGATTTGCACAAAGGCAATTTGATCAAACAGATTCCAAGAAATCAAGACAAACAATCAAAATCTTCTGCTTGAAATAACTGTGTATAAAATGTGCGTCAATAATAATTTAAAATCCTTTATTAGTTCTCTTCATTCAAAATCATCAAAGTAAAAAACAAGCAAATAATTGAAGTCAAGTAACTGTAACAAAAGTACATTATACTAATTCTTTAGAAACGTACAATTTGTTATCTCATTTTTCTCACTAACTCAATAAGAATAAACCGATATTTTACAAGCAAAAAAATATAGTGTGAGTTCACAGGACAACGTGATACAAAACGTTGCACACAATTAATTTTAATGAGACTTATTTGCTCTATCCTCCTTTTTATTTTTTTTTTTCAAACATTTATAAACTTTTTACATACAGAGGCTTGGTTTTATTTTATATTCATTAATTTATTTTGCACGACATGTCTAGCATGATGATCACTTTTAACGATAACAAGGAAAAAAAACTTTAAGACATTGATAAAACTACATGTTTAAGATAATTTGGTCGCGTCAATCAATTGATAGTTGATTCCATTTAGATCAAGGATTGGAATTACTTTCTCTTGGTTTCAATTTTAACCAAATACCGTTTTCAGCTTGTTGGGCAAAACCCTTCTTCAATTTCAATGGAATTTGGGTTTTCTCAGTTACTTCTAAGGTAAAATTCAACAATAAATAATACAAAGCAACTTTAATTTCCATTAATGCAAAACGTGATCCAATGCAATTTCGTGGACCAACGCCAAATGGCATGTAAGCACCTGGATTAATTTTATCTTTATTCTCGTCACTGAAACGTTCTGGATAAAATTTCTCTGGATTTTCAAAGTATTTTGGATCGTAATGAAATCCACTGATAGGAAACCAAACATTTTGATCTTTTTTAATTGTAAATTCTTGTCCTTGATCATTTTTCATTTTGTAGTCTTTGACACAGACGCGATCAGTTATTTCGGCTGGTGTCCATTTGCGTAACGATTCTGTGACGACCATATCAATGTATTTCATTTTCTGTAAAGTATCGTAATTTAATTTTTTTCCACCCAAATCACTTGATACTTGATCAATTTCATCGATTAATTTCTCTTGGACATCTTTGTTGACGGCCAATTCATATGCAACAAATGACATTGCTGTCGAGCTTGTTTCAAATCCAGCTAAAAAGAAGATAAATGCTTGGGCTAATAACTCATTGTCACTCCATTGTCTTCGCACAGTCACTCGACCTACTTCAGATTCGTCAACTGCAGCGAAACTTTCATTTTTGTCCTTTTCATGATCCTGATTTTCATTCTTGAGCACTCCTTTTTTCAATTGGAGCATCAAATTAATCAGATCAGGACGAACAATGCCCTCTTTTTCACGGACATTCATTGTTTCTGTTATGAGATTGGCGAAAAATTTTGTTTTCCATTCAGGAACCATGCGTATACCGAAGAATTTACCAATTGCAGGGAACATGAATAGCAACAAAAACCGAATTCCGGTCCAAAATCCAGTGAAATCCATTAAAGTTTTTGCTGAAACGAAAAATTCATTGTCTCTATGTTTCAAGGAGTCAACTTGAATGCCAAATGCAGATGTTGCAATTACATCATTTGTGTATCGTGAAAACATTTCTTTAAATTCAAATTCACGGTCTTTATCATCGACTTGTTTGAAGTATTCGGCCATTTGTGCCCCGATTTCGGAAATTAATTCAAACATTTGTCGCATCTTGCTACCAGTAAATATGGGGCTCAATGTTGCACGCATGTCACGCCATTTTTGACCTTTTAAATTGACTAAATTCAATCCAAAGAATGGTTCTTTTTTTTCGTCCACGACACCACGATGATCTGTTCGAATAATTTTTTGTTAAATTAAGGTAAGGTCTTATATTAAAACGAATGGTATCTCACCAACGAAATAGTCAAAATCTTTAACTCCAATTTGCTTTACAAGTTCCAAATCGGTTATCAAAAAGACAGGCCGTTTTTGGTCAAACAGACCAACGATTGAAGCGCCTGGATACGCATTGTAGCAATTCAGACAAAAGTCTCTCAAGGTAACTTTCCTCGAAAATAATTTGTAATTTGTACCAAAAAACGGTATCGGTTTAATGTGTGGAATGCCAATTTTTTCAAATAAATCATAACCTTCATATGCCCAATTGTAGATTTTACGACAAATCCATACAAGAGCCACGACAATAATTCCAGTTGTCAGCAACATTACAATGAGGTAATTTATCTTTCGACCTTCACAATAAATATTTATTTCTTTGATCTTTATTGTTAGAATTGTCCGATTTAACTGAATATAAAAATACACTCAAGTGTGACTTAAATACAAATAATTTTTTTTATCTCATTTGCGATATGTTATCGATTTTTGCCTTGTCATTTGTATCAGTCAACTTTTATTACTTCAATTAATGTTTAAATTGCAAAACTGTTTTAGTCGAATCTCTTTTAAGACTGATAAGTGAAGTTCATGGTTTAAATTTTGACAATAAACAGAGAGTGAAGTGTGAGAAAAAAATTATTATTCAATGTTATGAAATTTATAGACACATATCGTGTTGATAACATTTCGCGGTTTAAATTCTCTCTCTGAAGTAATTCAAGTGAGAAATAATGTGTGATCATTATTTTTTTTTCAAGGTCACAATAGATCAGCTTTGAATTTGTAAATGTGTATTGGACCGTTATAAAAATATTCTGGTTTCTTATATGTGAATATAAAAGGGTCACCATAAAAATTAAATCAAAAAAAAAAATAAATGATGACTGGTAGTCTAAAACAAACCCAAGTCTAATTCAAATGTCAAATAAATATTCCATTCATAAATCAATGACAATTTTAACGAGCTCCCAACACTTTAATTCGTTTATCCTTCTCTTTTTTGTGTCTACATTCATTTTAAGTTAACCTTTGACATATTAAAATGATGAAAAATTATTATTTTTCTTTTTTGTCATATGTTTCTTGTTAAATTTCATGTGTGATTTTAAATTAATAACGAGGCTTTTTGTTATTTTAATGAATTTCATTCAAAAACTTATTAAAATTAATTTTTAATGCTATTTGAACAAATATTTCAATTCATTTTCTATTTTCATTTGATTTTATTGTAAAAAAAAAACAAAATAAAGACAATAACATTTTTATTGTCAGTTCAACTACCTTTGTAAATAAACAGTTTAAGGTGCAACGAGTTT
>LN483371.1:560219-595595 GCA_900002565.1 Culicoides sonorensis
CAAATGTATAAATTGAAGTTGAAATTTATACTTTTATATTTAATATTTATATTTATAATTTCTATGATTTTTTTTTTTTAACAGAAATTTCTGCAGTTTAATGGTTTTTAAATCAAAATCACGTGAGTTTCGAAGTCAAAAGGATTCCTTGAAAACAAGGTGAAAGCTTGTAAGCACTGCAATCGCGTAAATTTCCTGATAGTCAGATCAACCTCAGAAACGTTTCAATTTATGCAGTTTTTAGTGCAGTTCGAGAGAAAAAAATGCACTTTACAGAGGGTTTGTCCACCGTCCCTCTGAGGCTAAATTTAATTCGAGAGACCCACAGCTCTAGGATCCAGTTCAAGGTCCACCGAAGCGAGGTCTCGTTTTTGAATTGAAAAGAAGCCCACGAAGTTGGCTTGGATTTTGGCTCAAAGCTGACTTTTCAAAACCGTTCAATGGTAAGAATTTCTAATTTGTCTAATACCTGATGATTTTTTTTCCTTGACAATAGCTTGCATAATCTGAAATTGCTTCGGCCCTAAATTTTTGAGATTATCAAACTTAAGGTGACTTTAATTGAAAATTCAAAAGAAAAATTTAAGTTCAATTAAGTGAATGCCAAAATAAAAATAGCTAAAATTTAAATTTATAATTAAAATCGATATTTTTCATGACAAATAAAAACAAATTTAGCAATGTCCCGTCATGAATTTACTATGCAATTATGTGCAAACAACTTACATGTTTCATTATAAAGAACCAAAAAACGTTCAACTTGTAATGAAATTTTTTCCTCATTCATGATTTTTTTTTTCATTGTAGTGAATCAGGTGAATGAAGAAAAAATAAAACGACATAAAATGCCATAATATTATCATAAAATATCAATTTAGCTCAAAATATTGTAATACTTATCCAGAGTTTTTTGTGTAATATGCTTTTTTTTGTTCATTTCAAATCAGAATGTTTAAAAGAAAAATTATGACAACATTTAAGGAATATTTTTTGTAAAAGTCTGTGCGTGGAGTAGAGGTAACATTTTTATTTTCATTTGTATCAGCTTTGATGAATTCTATCGTAGTGTTAATAGAAAAAAAAAATCTTTTTCTTTTCCGCATTGTTTGTATTTCAAAAAAGGAAAAGACAAACAAATTCGATTAAAAAACTGACAACTGTGCGTAACCTGCTGTGTGTGTGTGTCACATTTTTATCTCTCCAATTCAACGTCTAACTGATTTCATTTTACTTTTAAACGAAAAAAGTTGAAATCGCATAATAAAAATGTTTCTTAATCTTATTTTGTTATGTCTCCTTGTATATGTGTGTGCATTTCATTCATATCCAAAGAAAATTGTAACTAAGTCGTTATTTAATAAATTATGTTTTTGTTACAAAAGTTCAACAACTCGGAAGTAAACATGTGCATGTCAACAATATACATTTTATTTTCCATAAACGAAAAAGTTTAAATGTAAAATTTTCCATTTCAAATCTAAATACTTTTATTTTACTACTACTTGAAATGAAATTAAATGGATCGTTCTCAAATAAATTATTGATTTTGAATTTTAATAATTTAAATTGGACGTCATAATCGAAAAAAACGACAAAAATCGTCATCGTTCTACTTATAATTCAGCTACCACAACAACATAAAAAAAAATGAAATGATGTTCAATCCAATAAATAGTCGAGCATAAAACATTGATTAAAAAAAGCTTATTGACATGTTGTTATACCTCAGATATGCATCAATGACATGACACAAAAAATAGAGTATAGAAAATAAATGTTGATTTAATTTACATGCGTTTTTTATTATTACAACAATTCGAACTCGGTTTATCATCAAATTTAGATCAATACACAATTTGTGGTCATACAAATAAATATCCTTCAATATCAATAAATATCAAAAAAAAATACTGAAAATAAAGGTGGATTTAATGAAAAGTGTGTTAATACATGAGACTATTATTTCCTCGATTGGCAGCACAAACACACGTCGAACTCAATCTATTTTTATATCAAACAACAATATTATGGTATATTAATTATAACAATACAATTATATCGAGCTCAAAAATCAATTAAAAAACATTTATTTTGTGTGTTTTGTTTTGTTATTTGATTAGAACCACCGTGTATTTGTTGTTGTAATTTGATACAATGAAGAAATTGTGAATTATGGCTTTGGTAGGCTCTTGAATTTCATTGAAAAAAATGAAAAGTCTCCACAGTGCAAAGTGACTTGGCCCGCAGACGAAGGTCTTTGATTGACGCTAACAGGACATTGAAAAATGAAATTTTGATCGCATTTCCAGTTAATTTGGAACAAGAATTCGAGTTTGGTGGGCACTCATCGAATCCACTTAATGCATTGTCAGGCAGCTTGTGGCGTATTTTCATTAGAAATTTTTAGGAGCTCAGTGAAAATTTTACTCACCTCATAAAAATAACTTCCAATCAATTTGTATTGTACGATTTTTTGTCTTTAATTTTAAATTAAAATCACTTTAACTTACAAGTCGAAACCCGAAACACTTGTTAATATTGGTTAAAATACATGCATTGTCACTTCACATCAATAAAACGAATCATTTCCATTTAAAACGTGATTTAACGTCATCACTGAATTTGAATTTGAATTTGTTTAGACAATTGTAATAAATAAATATCACATACAATAAAAATTATATCGATTTTACACATTTTCATTTTTTTCATTTATTTATTTTTGTCTTTCTTTAATTTTTTTCATTTTTATTTTATTTATTTATTTTTTTTTGTTCTTCAATCATTTCAATAAAATATCAATAAAACATACAAATACGAGTGTTTTGTGTTTGTTTGTTTGTTTCAGACAATTTTTATAGGTCTCGATTGACTTGTATTTGTAATATTTGTTGTAACAAATTTAGTACGAGCGACCTAAAAATAGTAAATTACAAAAGAAAATGAAATGAAACAGAAGGAAAAAAAAACCACCAAAAATAAATCCTTGATAAAAATTTACTCATTCACAAATATTCGTTATTTTTTTCTTTCATATTATTATTTATGTTGAGTGAACACGCGTTTTGATATTAAACGAATTTGGATTTGAATTTGAATTTTGAGCAAACACACACACATACACATTCATACACAAAACAGTAGTGCAAATTGATCAGGATAATAATAATTTGCCGTGTGAGCCAACAAAAATTTGACATAGTTTCATTTTAATTTTATAGGATCAAATTTGTTCTTTATAAACCATTTTTTATAGCAAAAGTACAACAACAACAAAAAAACACAAATAAATGGAAAAATAATTTATTCTGTTGAATAATGAGGTGTTTGCTTTGAATTCTTTGCTATTTTAAGGTCATAACCTCACAATGAAGAGTTATTTTTATTTTACATGTCTGTTGTATATGAAAACGTAAATTCTTTGATTTCAACAAAGTTTTATTTAAAATGTTATTTGATATAAGAAATTATTGAAATTTTCCTTCTCATTTTCCTTGAAGGGGTGATAAAATCAATAAAATTGTAATTTTTCGTTTGAAATTTAAAATTAGACCTTAAATCAGCGATTCATGTGAATTTTGAATCGGTTGATCAAATAAAAACAATGATTCGAGTTAACGTCAAACTCATTCATTAGAACAAACATTATATTTTTTTGTGATCTACTGAAAATGACCATTATTAAATTAAATCAAATTATACCTGACCTTGATAAATCTGAACACTCAATGAGAAAATCAAACAAAATTAGGGTCGTATGACATGCCATATCATAAAAATAACCCTTAAAAATCACTTTTAATACTTTTCTATGATAAGAATTCCTAATTTTCATTTCAATTTAACATTTTTTAATCCAATGGACCTTTTCTTTTCCATTAAAATTAAAGGGGAAAAAAATTACAGACACAATTTGAGCATACAAAAAAAAATTATAAACGATTTACTATGTAATCCTTTCTTCCCACATTGTAATCATCATCATTATGAAACGTAAAAGTTGTAAAATTACAGAGAATAAAAAAAAATTAAATCCTTACAACGTATAATTTGATTTAAATATAAATTTTATTTTTCGTTTCATGCTTTCTTGTAATACTTCATTTAATTTAAACTTAAAGAAGAACAAATGTTAAATTAAATGCGTGGGTGTTTTTCTTGTCAATCAAACTGTTGAGTAATTTTGTATTGTCTCGATCAAAAGACATTTATTTTTAAATTTAATTTTACCTTTTTCATTGAATTGAGTTTTTTATGAAAATAATTTTCACATTATAAATGGCGCGCTTTTAATGACACACATCAAAAAATATATAAAAAATAAGGTTCCAATTAACATATAACCATTAAATTGCCACAAATAAAGTGGTATTTCCCAAAAAAAGGAAGTTACACTCACTCTCTCATACAATAAAATGTTTGTGTTGTAATAAAAATTACAATGAAATTATAAAGAAAATGATGATGATGATTGTTATAAATTGAAGTGTCTGAACATAAACACTCTGTTTTCTTTCAATTTTCCGTGAAACGATTGCGAAAATTGGCTGTTTAATGTATTTTTTTCTTTATTTACTCCTTTTTTTGTTACATTCTTAACACGAATATTAATTATTTACTTTATTTTCTGTTTTTCTTTTTATGTATACACATTAATTTAGTTAACACCAAAATTATAAAATAGACAAGTTTTTTTGTTTCCTTGGAATTGTGTCTTATCGCGTCTAAAATTGAATACACACTAAAAATTGGAATAAGATTCCTTTTTCCAAAAAATAGAAAAGTACAAAATTACATTAAATATACACAATGAATGATGCAAAGTGGATACAATGTAAGTTTTATGCATGGATGGAAAATAAACAGACACACACTCACTTATACAGTGTGTTGACCCAAAGAAAATGGATGGAAAATGGAATTACATTACAAATTTGTGTGAGTTTGTATGTGAGCATGGATTGTACAATGGAATATTGTTATCAGTTCAGTACGGGTATGAAGTGTGTTAAAAGGTAATAGGTATATAATGTATAAACAAATAAGTCTCGTGAGACACAAATATTATTTTGTTTTTACTGTTTATACAAAAGGTAGCAAAATATTGAAATAAACCGGGTGGTGCCTTTGTATGATGAATTTTATTATTAAATTTATGTGTAAAAGTGATATTTTTGAGTAACATACCAGGCGTCTCCATTTAAATGAGTATTTAATATTTGATTCTTGGTAAAAGTTAAATAAAATACCAGGCGTCTCCACTTTGAATAATTTTATAGGTAAATAATTGCAGATAATTGTTAATTTAAATTAAAATTTGAATAAAATATCAGGCGTCTCCACTTTGAGTAATTTAATAGTAAAAAAACTGCATGTTAATGTCAATTTAAATCAAAAGTTGAACGAAATACCAGGTGTCTGCACTTTGAATAATTTTAAACTAAAATAATTGCAGGTAAATGTCAATTTGAATCATAATTTGAATAAAATACCAGGCGTCTCCATTGAACCACAAGCAAATAAACAATTAAATTCATTTAACAAGGTAAGCTACTTATAAAGTTTTATTCAAATTTAAAAATAACTGATACATGAATGAAAAAAACATTTCATTCACATAATCCGCACATTTTCATTTTCCTAACAATACTAACTTTAACAGATAAAATGCTACTTAAATCATATTGCAACACTGCAGATAACAGATCTGTATCAACCACAAGAATATTTTCATCGTTGATGTATAAACTGTAAAATAAAAAAAAGGAAAAATAATATAAAATTTTCTCTTCAATTTCACATCACATTACCGATAATCATAAATTTTCTCATCCTTTGGATATTGATAGTATGTTGTTTTATTTAAGCGAATCTCATCTTCATCGTTAATTCGTATCAAAGGATCATCATAATCATTTTCAGTGTTATTTGGAATATAAATCTGATGATTACCAATAAACACTTTTATGTAATCAAACATTTGGAAATCATCATTTTGATATGACACGAAAACGGCAAACTTTGGATATTGGGAACAATCGGCTGTGATAAGAATCTCATGATTTAAAGTGAAATTTTTGGTTGAATTTGGATCTAGTCGATGGAAATTGTTTCGGAAGGAATTTAAATCTGATCCAACTAAACTGCAAACACCTGTGAGAAATAAAATTTTTAATTAAATGTAATTCGATTAAATTTAAATTGAAATTACCAGTAAAACCATATGAAGCACTTAATTTGTCTTGTCCCTCATACTTCCAATCAAGTCCAATATTGAGGGGGAAATCAAATGAAACTCCATTCAATGTGATGTGAGCTGGTTCTTCCCGATTTTTATTACGATTAACTGAAAATTTCACTCCTTCAGTTAAATTGAGACGTTCAATTCGACCAGGGAGGAAAGCACACAAAAAGTGGTCGACACGATTCGCGATATTTAAAAACCATTTTGGCATTTGCTCAAATCGAAGTCTTCCGTCAAAGTGACCGATTTTAGTGAAATTTTTATACAATTCTTTGGGACATTTTTCATTGAAAATTGGGGGTGTGAATTTCACAATTGCTTTGGGACATTTTGAATTTTCAGCTATTGTTTTGAATTCAGTTTCAACGTCCTTGGAAACGCCTATTTTTACGTCGAGGTCAATGCGTGATTTGTCGGTTGGACATTTTTTTGATGTGGTTACGTTGCCAAAAACGATGTTCTGTTAAATTTAAGGGGAATGAAAATTCATTTGAAATGAAAATTTATGAAAAAGATCTTACCGTGCTAATCATCAATGGAGATCGTAAAAATACAAAGGATTCAATTGTGCTTGTGATACAAAACTAAAAATATTTCATGGAAAAATTAAATTTTTAATATAAATTAAATAAAAAAATTAAAAAAATCACCTTCCATTTTGATCCTCCAAGCTCTTTCCTACTCAGAGATGCAATAACCTTCTTTGAATCACTATTTTTGAATGTAGAAATTTTTGATAAAAATTCCCATCGATGTTCAGCAGACGGATCATTCCTGTCAGATCTATGATTCAACGACAAATCAAATCTGAATATTTTCTCTTCCTTTTGCTTTGGATCTGTACTCAAATCTTCAATATCCCAACGTATAACACCATCTAAAAATGTAAGCTCTTCATTGTGTGCCAACAACGTAAAAAATTTATTTTGCCCAATTTGAATTGAATTTAACTGTAAAAGTCCGAAAAAATCCATTAATCTGTTCAATGGTGAAAATGACGATGTTTCAAGGATTCTATTGAAAAAAAAATTTCATGTTAAATTTCATTCATTTGAGTATTAAAAAAAAATTATTTTTACTTTGTATTAGCTTGAATATCCTTCTCCAATGTAAATTCCAAGTTTTCATGTGCATAATCCTCATGAATTGACACCGAAACATTGACACCAAGGTCTTTAATGAAATAATGCAACGACTTAATTTTTTCTTTGCCCGAAAGGTCAATTATTGGATACGAGTCTTTCGGTTCATTGCGAGTTCTTGATTTCAAGGACATGCCTGTCGTTAAAGCAGGAGGTCGATAAAATGAAAAGCTGAGTGAATTGTTTTGTAAATTAAATGTTATTTCATTCATCATGGGAGCGAAAATGAGAAATGATTGTTCTCTGATGGTGGCATATTCCAAATCTTGGACTGGATTGTAGCTACGAATTTTTGTAACGGAATATGAATTGTATTGCAGTTCAATTTGGGATTGTCTTGTCAATTTTTGCATATTTTGTGTTGTATTTCCACGTAACGAGCTTACGATTGTATTTTCAATTAGGATATCAGCTGGGGTTCCAATCATGGTGGGCACTAAATATTGAATCATGAATGGACGCATGACATTTTGTAGATTGATATGGCTGTCAGTTTGAATCAGGGATTGAATTCGATTGATCACTATGATTAAAAAAGGGATTTTGATTAAATTTTATATAAAATATTGAGAGAAAAAGTCTTACGATCACCATCCGTTAAATTTTGGAAGGTCGTTTGATTTAAATAATATGAAAGAACGGATTTCCCTTCGACTTGGAAGACGATTTCCAAGTGTAATGGTGTTTCAGAGACAGTTGGAAGCTTCATCGAGTTCAAAATTCCTTTCAATTTATCGCTTTTGAATGTTTTTTCATTTATGTTTGAGAGGCGTCCAATTACAGCGTCTGTCAAACCGCGTGCTTTGACATAGAGCTTAAAAATTTAATGCAATTCATTGAATTTTTTTTTTTTTTGAATCAAAAATAAGGATTTCTTACTCCCAATTGACTTGTAAATCTACCAAGAGCTTCAGTATCAAATTTAAAATAACCCATCATTGGTAAATTCGTGTCAGGATCCCCAATCATCATCGCTTGCAATATCGCTCCAATATGAAATTTCCTATCACGATAATCAAATGCATAGTTTCCTGTAAAATTTCAATGTAACATTTAAAAAAAAACATGAACCTTTATTATTTTCAATTTTACCAGACACCCAATAACGCTTCAATGGTTTTTTGGGTAAACTTCGTATCATGTACGACAAATAACGTTGAATGGATCTGTAACAAGCGTACGTTGACTCAGATAAACTCAAAACAGTTGTACGGTAAAAATTGATCATGTGTGGGTCTTTTTCCGTATTGATAACATCATACAGAGCTAGCAATCGACCAGGACTTGGATTTGAGACAAGTAACATGACAAATGCTCCGATCCTGAGTTGCAATGGCTGAGTTTTATCCTTGTAAATTGGCCAATACGTTTCAAAGACTTTTTCCGGACGCAAATGAGATGTAGCAAAAGTTGCCCAAATTGAGAGGAAACGAATGTCAGTTGTTTGCGAGTAGTTTCCTTTAATTATTGGTTCCAGGTAGTCAGCAATGCTTCGTAACTGTGTGAATTGTGTAAATTATTGAAAAAAATGTACCCTTTAAATGTATTTTAATTACCTGTAAATTCGCCATTCCTTGTAAATATAAAAGTTGCTCCTCAAAATCAAAACTATTCAAAAACAAGTCAAAATACTTTTTACAGAAATCATCAAAGAGATCTGTCGACATTTGTCCTGCTACAAAAGTCTTGTAAATCATGATCGAATATGATAAAATCGCTGATTGTCTCACATCCGGTCTATCTGGTCCTAGATTGAGGAATGATTCACATTCCTTGACCAATTCTGTTGAATACTCTGCAATGTTAAATGGGAGGACGAGCAGCAATTCAACTGCCGTTGTCGATTTAACCATTTTATTGACAACCATATCTCTCGTAAACAACACCGTCGATTTCGTACCACACCTTGGCAGGATTTCAATAAATAAATTCCTCGCAGTTTCTTGTAAATACGATGTTCCAATATCAATCTCCTTATATAAGCGTTGTAGTGCTTCAAGTGTCATTGTGCTCATCAATCGAATTAATTCACTCACTTTTTCATTGTAAGGACTCTCGAAATCCAAATTCGTAAATGTTTCGAGATTTTCCGCTAATTTTATCAACAATTTCGACGTTTTTTCTATCAATTGATCACTATTTTTGGCACTTCGACCACCAGTCGCCTCCACCAATGGTCGCACAAAAGTCAAGGAATTTGGAATGAAATCCGAACCGAATGAAGCATCATAACTTACATCGGTCTTACGTCCAATCAACTTGATTGTGATGCTGTTAATTAAGAATTGGGGATAAAATGCTTCAAACGTTTGAACATTTGTTCTCATCATGCCATCAATCATTGTTAAAAGGTACTTATTTGTGGTGGTACGTTTCAAATTGTAACTCGCTATTCGTGATGATACCGTTTGTTCTTGCATATTTGGTTGACACACATTAAGTGGGACATTGCTTTAAATTTTTTGTGTATCAAGAAAAAAAATCAGAAATAAAAAAATGAAAAAAATACCTTCTAATTTTATAAATTGCCGCTACAAACGTACACTTGTCCATGTCATATGTTTTTGATATCTTTAAATTATCATCAGATTCAACGACATAATGTTCAACAGGACATTTACCATACAGGCCCATCTTTATAATGAATGTGAAAATGAATTGATATTTTTATTGAACATTTTCATTTAAATTCTTTTCATACCTCATCGGAAACAAAGGCACCTGCACTACTTCCCTGAACTTGGAATAACGATGCAATACCTCGTTTCACATTAGAAGACCACACTTGTTCAGTTTCTTTTAAATACACATTGTTTACTGTCTCATTGTCATAATGAATTATAAAAGGTTCAAAAAGTATGTCAACTTCTAATTGTTTTGGGTAACTACCCTCATCAAGTTTAATCTACATACAGAATTTATGGGTATGATAAGAGAGTAGTTTAAATTTGATTTAATTTATTTGCATTTACCGTAAGAATTAATTTCTGAGAATCAACCTTGTCAACTTCTAATACACCTTTCATGTTCCATTGTGGATTTTCCTGGCTATGCAAGTCAGGTACAAGGGTCACATATGAGTCAAGACGATAAATGTACTTCCCGTTTTCAGGAAATAAATCAAAAGGTGTTGATAATGCTGTGAAATATGAAATAAAATTAATTTTTATTTCTTTTCTGATAACAATTTTTTTTTGTCTTAATTCATGATGTCAGCAAATTGTAATCTTTTCTGTGACACCAAAAAAAGTGAGATTGAAAAATTTGTAAAACGTAATTGTGAACGATATTCACGAGCGCATTTCTATCTGGTCAGCCAATCCCGCAAAATTTTTCGCGAGCTACAGTTTTCCGCGCTTAGGAAAAGTCAGCCATTTTTGGAAATTGCACCGTTTTTGAAGTTGATAGAGACGGACGCATAGCATGACCGCGATCTATTCATATTTTTTTCTAAATCGACAGAAATGCATTAAAAACTTAAAACAAATTTTTAATCACAGTTTTCTCTCAACTTTGAAAACTTGAAATCTCCAATTTTTGTCCGTTCTTCAGATAAAGTTCAAAAATCCATTTTTAGCACATTTTTCGTCGATTTGAAAAAAACTGCGTTTTTTGAGGCCATTTGAGCCGTCTGTTAGTCCATCGTTGAAAAAAAGCCTTAATAAGCCTTAAATCTTCGGACAGAGCTCTCTTGACACCTTTTCCAGTATTTCCAAAAATTATGTATTCGATTCATGAAAATGCGCTCATGTTTCTCGTTCACGACTACGTTCTCTATTTTTTTGGTCATTAAATTTAATTCTCATTATTTTTTTTAAAATTTGCTCATATATTTAATCATCACGTTTTTTATCAAGCTGCCTGACCCCTAACACTTTGTTGGTCAACTCTTATCAATATTTTGATTTAAAACCAGAAAAATTAATAAATTTCAATGTAATTATTTCGTTTATGACTCAAATCCAACCAAAATTTATTTGAATTTTAAATTTTTAAATTCATTTTCTTTCGAATTTTCTGTATTTTCTCCTTGTATTGATTGAATTTTACTGAACTTAAATTCTTGAAACGGAAAATTTTCTTTAATTAAAACAGTAACATTCAATTTTTTGATTGACTTATTTTAAAATTTCACCAGGATTTAAATTTTCATGTTAAATTTCAACTGAAATTCACTTACAGAATAAGGAAAATAAGGAAATTAAGTAAATTAATATTTTATCCATATTTTTTTGTGGTGTCAATTTTTTAAAATGTTGCTTTAAAATACAAAATATTTCAGTTAAAATTGATAAGCAACATTATTAAACATTTAATTTCAATTTTTTTGATTTTTTTTACTTCTTGTCACGACGACGATCAAGCTTAAACTGAATTTAAAAGTAAGATTTTTAGAAATATTACGAGAATTAAAAATTTGCAGAGTGAAAAAGTAAACTGATAAGAAATTCGGAGACATGAGAGAACCGGAATTGATTTGTTTTGAAATTGTTGCGTAAAAATATTTCATGATTTAACTTTAAAATGAAGAAAAAGTACACAAAAGCTGAATTAAAATTGAATGTCCATTAATAAAAATGAGGTATCTTGAAAAAATTTAAGTGAAAATGTCGCATAAAATGATAATTTTAATTTAAAATTCTTTTAAATTGAAAAAATTACAAAAAAAATAAGTGAGTTTGTGAAATTATAACAATTCACAGAGAAAAATTTCCAGAGAATTGAGCCTTCAGTTAAATTTCAAATTCAAACGAGAGCAATGAATAATTTTCTCATATAATTTATTTTTGTTTATAATTGTTGCATATTTTCATTCGTTTTAACAAGCACTCAACGTAAACGACAAATAAATACGCGATTTATGCGTACAATTATAATAATTTTTTTGTTGTGATATTATTTTGACGAATTTTAAATGAATTGAATTAAAAAAAAAAATAATTAAAATAAGATAATTGTGATAAAATTATAAAATAAATACAAATTACGCGGGAAATTAAGAGCTATTAACTATTTTAAATAAATGAAAATTAATTATTATTATTATTATTATTATGACAAGTAATTTTGTTCTATTAAAGCTATTTTTCACTCCTTGAATAGTCCTCTGGCTTGTGGTTTGATTCTTCGAATGCGACCTCGACTACTGACTTGAATGCTCACTTCTTCATCGTTTTCAGATTCACTTGGTGCCACGGCTTGACGTTTTCGTGGTCTTTGATCTTTAACAGTCTCTTCATCAGTATCTTCGTTGTAATGTGGACGTTTTTGCTTTCGTGTACTTCGACCGGAGGATGGTCCTGGTTGCTATTTAATTTAAAATTATATGGAATTGAATTAGTTTAAATTTATGAAGAGAAATTCATTTGAACTTACATCATGATGATCATCATCTGAATCATGAACCCGATTTCGTCTTGTATTTCGCTGAGGTCTGCTACTGCTACTGGAACCTGCAAGTCCTCCATTTGTTCCACTTTGAAGACGATTCAATGGCGTATTATCTTCATCTGAATCACTATTTTGATCGGTATTTGTTGTCTGTGAATGTCTTGTTGTTCTCGTGCTAGTACGTAAACTGTTATTGACAAGTGTTCGATGTCTTAAGCGTGATGATAAACTTTCACTTTCATCCTGATTCTCTAATTCGTCGACACTTCTTTGATGACGGGATAATTGTGGCACAGGTGGTCTTCTAGGTTCTCCATAATTGTGATCTACTTCATGTGGCAAAATTGCTCGTTGTTGTTGTTGCTGTTGAGCATTTGAAAAGCCAACTTGAGATCTTAAAGGCATCATTCGACGTCCTGATCTTGTGAGATTCTCGGTATTTGTTTCAGATCGAGGAGCGTCCATAAATGGTGAGATTGAGGTAGATAAAGTAGGTTGTGTAGAGGTACCTTTAAAATTAAACAAACAATTAAAAATTAAATTTACTTAATTTAGTCAATTAAATACCTTGTCTCGTTCTTGTTGATCTTCCACTACTTGTACTTGGTTGTTCAAGTTCTGGTTCATTTCTTCTACTTGCTCTTGTATTTCGATTCGGTATCACTCGCTTACTGATACTCGTCTCTTCAGGACTATGTTCGGATTCTGATGTGGCTTTTCTAGTACGTAATCGACGTTGACTTTGTCTCGGTGGTTCATCATCTTCCAAACTATCAGTGGCTTGACCCCATGCTTGTTGTGCTCTTCTTGTACTTCCTCTTGTCGTTCGTAATCCTTCATGGTCACTTTCACTGTCTTCAACAAAGGCTTTTCTGGTTTTCGGTGCATCAGCATGATAACTTTGATCCGATTCATAGCGCTTAGTTCTTCGTGTACGTCTTCGATCGACATCCGAATGTTCACTGCTATTAATTTGAGCTGCTGCAGCTTTACAACGTCTCGTTCTCCCAATCGGCTTATTATCATCTGAAGATTCACCTGAATCACTACTTTGTTCACTAGCTTGACCGTCAGCAAATGCTGAAATATTATCATCGGCTGAATCATCGTCATTGTTTTCGGCATCGTCTTCCGATGAATTTGCAATTTTTCGAGTTTTACGTTTCACGGGAGTTGATGTTGCTGAACTTTTTGTTATGTTACGCTTTCGTTTCCCTCCTTTTTTCTTCGCTTTACGTTTAGAACTCATTGGACGATAAGGATTGTAACTATCTCCCGAATCGATTCCATTTTCTTCTTTGTCTTTTCTTACTTTTCGCATTGGTCTGCCACTATTACTAAATTCTTTTGGAGGACTGCCACTACTTTCGTCTTCACTTGATTCAGAACTATCACTCTCAGAATCATCTTCATCTTCTTCTTGGCTATGTCTTGTCATTCTTGTACGTCGACTTGGACCTGGTTGAGGATCTCTAATTGTTCCTGATCTGCCATTAAGACCACGAGTTCCACGTCTTCGTCTCGTATTTGGAACTGAATCTGAAATATCAAGTGGATCAACTTCGATTTCTGTGTCCTCATCGTGATCGTCATGATCATTGTTATGTTGTGTCGATGTGCCTGGCTCATTTGGATCAATGTTATTTCTTCGTCTTCTTGTACGACGCTGTGTTGGTGCTTTCTTTGCAGCTGCCGCCTGTTTTCGTAGATTTCCATTCTTTGTTCGTCTCTTAGCTGATTTCCAATTGTAAATGATACTCTTAATATGCGCTTCAAATAATGTACTCAATCGCAAAGTCATCGAATAGATACGTGATCTCTTGTTTGTGTTGTAACTGCGTGAATTATGGAAAATCAATCTCATATCTTTGGCAAATGTTAATGGTGTTTCGTAATTTTCTCCTAGTAAGTCTTCTTTAATTGTACGCAAATCCATGGGAGATTCAATTACTTGTAAATAATCTGGATGTTCAAGCGTATCAACGGGCTCTCTAAATGGCTCAGAATCTTCACATTGCCAAATCATTTCAAGTAATTCACGACATTCAGCACGCCAATCTCCATCGGGCACTAACCTTCTTGAACGGCGAGATCCGGTTGGTCTTGATGGACCTGGTTGAGGTTCATTATCAGCATCAGATTCAGATGAAACATAACTGTCAACTAACTGATGATAAACACTCGGCACATTGGTTGGATATGGATCAGTCAAAATTCTCAAACATAATTCTGTGATAATTCGTGCATGTTTAACAATATTACTATGACTCTGATTGAATTTTTCAGCATTTGTTGCTAGGTATCTCACATCAAATTGCGCTGATGTAATTCGACGATAAAATCGATTTTCAAATCTTGCCTTGATTGTAGTCAAATCAATCGGATATTCAACCACAAATGCATATGCTGGATAAAGACTCAAATCTACTGGTACTAGGAATGGGTCAGCAATTGCTAAGCCAATCACTTGCTCAAGTCCTTTTATAATTCGTTGACATGTTTCATCACGACCACCATGCGGCCATTCTTCGGCTGTTGGTTGATATAAAGTTGCATTTAATTCTTCAGGTAATAATGGAACTTCTCCTCCAACTTCGGTTGGGAGACGATTTTCATCAACTGGTTCCAAATCCCAAGGACTCATATATTCAAATTCGCCATTATCCCATCTGACCTTGAAACACAAAAAGTGTGAATCTGGGAATTCGGATGATCGATTAAGGGAGTCAATTTGACCCATCCACCAACTATCACCGATCATGCACCGAAAACGATCTCCAACAGACCAATGTCGACTAACTGCAGTTTCAAATGTTTGACGTAACACCAAAAAATCAAGAACATCAGCCATATCATGGTATTTAATTGTGAAAGATTGTCCAGTTAAATGTCCATCTTCTTCCATAACTCCAAGTTTGAGACAACACAATCGTGGTGGTTTAATTTCATACTTAATACCAATAACTTTACACAATTCATGAGCTTGCAAATCCATAACACTCCATGGTTCACATCGATTTCCAGGATCATAGACTTTCTTCGAACGAACTGCATCCAAATATTTTTGATGGCCTTCACGTAAATAAATAACTTCATCACCCATTTGTGGATAATATGGTGCTTTTCTTGGTATCACTTCTGATAACCATTCGGGAGGACGGTAAATTTCCGGGATTTCACCTCCATTAGCTGGAATTGGTAATTTCTTTCTACGACCTCTATTATTTTCATGTGATGACGATTCAGCTTGTGCTGAGGTGGATGGTTCATTATTTGTTGGTGAATATGTTCGACGTTCAACTGGTTTTCGTTTAGATCGTTTTGGTGGTTGTAAGTTAGCTGGCCCAGGTTCATTTGCAACCCAATCTGAGTAATCTGAGCTTTCAGAATCAGATGTACTTGTATCTTCGGACAAGTCCATGTCTTCGATGGCAGTTGAATCGTCACTCGAAGTTGAACTTGACGAACTTTGTAATTCTTGTTCATCGTCTTCGGGTAATGGCTCACGAGCACGTGTATTTCTTGTTCGATATGCGGGTGGATTGGCATTTCTTGCACCACGTCCTCGTGTTCGACCACGTCCAATTGCATTTGCTGAGCCTGCATTTGATGTGTTAATCATAAGAGGTCGTTTTCTCATTTCACGTCTATGTAGCTCTTGTTCTAATACTCCAGCATGATACACTGTTTGTCTTAAATGCTGTAAATTTGCATAATTCATTGTACGAACATATGTCCGTCGCACGTATTTAAATGTATTTTGTTGTTCTGAAGTAGTTGAGCGATTCGCAAAACTTGATGTACTAGGTCTTGGTGTTGTGGGTGCGGGTGCTGCCTCAACTTCGCCTGATCGTCTTGACATTGATCGATTCAAAGAGCTTCTTGTTCGATTTTGACTGCTTGAACTTTCAGCACTTACATTTGCTGGCTGATTTTGATTTTCTTGATTGCCTTGACGATTTGCTAGTGCTTCAATTAAACGATCAATATCAGATCTTGCTTGATTTTCAGGTGATTCAATTGTTTCTAGATTTGGTATCAATTGGTCAGCTGGACAATTTTCACGACCAGGAACCAATGTTTGCAATTTAGGATCATGTGGATTTCTGTAAATGATATCAAAATTGCATTGAATTTGGAATTAAGATAAAAAATATGAAAACTTACCCATCAATATCGACCAAAAATGGTGGAGGCATAAGATGAGGAGCTGTCTGTGTTTGTTCATCCATAACATAAAAGTTTGAATCTCGAATGAGAGGTCGATAGTCTGTGTGAAAGAAGAGCTCTTTGGGCAATATTTTTAATCGTTCATGTCCACTTCCGAATCCGAACATCAAAATGTGTCCATGAGAATCTGTTGCAGCAACCATGAGTCCATCTGGAGACCATTTAGCATCATAAATACCTCCATGCATTTGATGCTCAACAATATTTTTGAATTTGCACAAAATAACCCCTTCAAAAACATCCCAAACAAACAATTGGCCATCGTGTCCAGCTGAGAGACAGATATGAGCATCTTTGGGATGTGCTTCCAACACATAAACTTCATCGGTGTGTCCTTCAAGTACTTTGTGTAATTTACATGTTGTTGAATTCCATACTTTGATCTAAAATTAAAATATTAATTCATTTGAAAATTATTCAATAACATTTCAGATAACATACCGTATGATCACTAACTGCAGTTATTATCCATCGATCAGATAAATCCCAAGCCACCATGGTGACTTTGAATTTTTTATTTTCATCTTCAGGCGGCGGTGCTCCAGGTAATCTCTCACTCATATTTAACTTTGTATTTTTCCATTGCTGTGTCTCAAAATGCCAAATTTGAGCAGTGCCATCTTTACTGCCTGAAACAAAACGCAGGCCACTATGAGACCACTGAATTGAATCAACAGTATCGAGATGCGATTCAATTTCGAGAATTCGTTTTGGACCATCTTCTGACATCATATAAACTCGGACATGATTATCAGCACTACCCGCGGCCAAAAAGAGGCCTCCAGATGAAAATGAAGCACAAATCATTTTGGCTTGACCTGGTCTTAATTTTTCTAAATATTGAATTGGCTTTGAAGCGAATACAGTTTTGCCACCTCTTGGTGTTGTGTACTGCCAAAATGCAATTGATCCATCTGTGCTTGTTGTTACGAGATAACGCAGATCTCCTCGTGGTGATGGACAAAAATTGACAGATGTGATCATTCCTGTGTGAGCTGTAAGTACAGCAATTGGTGCACATGTTTGTAAGTCCCATACTCTTAAAATTCTGTCTAAGGATCCAGCTGCTAGCAGGGTATTTTCTAAATTAACTGTGATGTCTGTAATTTCAGCTGATGCTCCGCGAAATGTTGCAAGTAATCTACCATCAATGGCACTCCAAAGTTTAACAAGTAAATCATCAGCTCCTGTTATAATATATTTGCCCGAACGATCAAATAATACACAATAAACAGCTGTGAGATGACCTAACGTAGTGCGAATTAACGATAACTTATTATAAAAACTCGGTGGTATTGCAAGACGACGAGTTATCGGCCCAGAATATTGACGTCCATACAAAACTTTGATAATATTGTGTTGGCTTTTGCGATTAATCGCATCGTACAAGGGTGCTCCATGCAATCGTGTACAATGATCGATCAGAGATCTGGGTTGAGATACACTTTCTTTTGTTCTCAGTAGACTTTGACGTCCGGCTCCTAGTAACGAAATAACACCAGTCACACTTGGTGCTAACTCCTTATCCAATATAGGACCAATTCGGGCACAAATTTCAAGTAAATGTTGTGGCCCAATGTGTGAGTACTTGCTTTCCTGTTAAAAGAAAGAAAAATCGAAAAAAATATTAGTGACATTTCAATTAAATCACACTGTACATTTCATTCATACATGCAGGTAGCATACACACACACATACGTATTCTGTGTACGTTATAAAATTTAATGGCGACCTCGTCGAAGAAAAAAATATCAATGAAAATGTCTGGAAATTAAAAAATCAAAAATATTCACTTAAATTTTGATTTTTGGATTTTTTCACTTTAATTATTGCAACACTTTTGGTCAATATATTTTTTGATACACATGAAAATAATTTCACATTTCAATATGCGTCACATTGCACGTATAACTCAAATGTCTGATATTTTCTTATCACTTGTTATTATTTTTTGGAATCACAACACACTTTCTAATACTTACAAGTTCCTCAAATGATTGTTCATGTTCCTGTCCAGTCCAATCAAGTCTTCGTGGTAAAATCTGTGAAGAATAGATAAAATTTGAAGAATTAGCTTTTGTGTGTGCGAGGTGATTCAGTGATCTGAATTAAATGATGCATTGAAATGCAAAAATAACTGTGATACACGGAAGACCGAGGACTAATATTTGTTTACAATTTGACAATATATATTGCACGTGTGCAACTATTAATACATGAAATTTTTGTTTTGGTTTTTAAGAAAGTTGTGAGAAAAACTTACCATAAATTGTTCCAATTCTTCGGCCAAAACCTGATGAAATTTTATATGGAAGCGTTAGTAATTCTTGGAAATTTGGAAAGTTAAAGCCTCCAGGAGCTTTTTTTACTTACCTTTGCTGTTTTCTTGAGGGGGCCATTGGATAAAAATTTCGAAATTAGAAAGTAAAGTTCTGCAATGAAAAACAAGAAAAATTTTCTTCCATATTAAACTACACTACATGTAATCGACAATTGAAACACAAAGATTTTACACTATGGCTGATTCAACTTTTCACATTGCATTTAAATGCCTTTTCACTTGCTTATATTACCTGGTATCACTACAGAATGACGCACGACAGCTTTATCATCCATTTTATTTGTTTATTTTATATTTTACACATTTAAATTCATTTAAATCTTTGAAAAAATTGTTTACGACTTATTTTTGTCTTATAATCGACTCCATTATTGAATTTTTTCAGGAGCGTGCGTTTAAATTTTAAGAGTGGGGGTTTTCATGTCAACTGTCAAAATTTGTTGTTGTTGTTTTTTTTATTTATCTCATATGATTCGGTGCATTTTTTTGTGTGTGATAAACTGTGATTGCAAAAAACAAATAAAATAAAAAATAAAGTTGAAATGCCTTCCGAATTGGGAAATAGTTCATGGGTCCGTGAAAGCAAGTTGAATTGGTATGAAAGACTCGCTGTAAATGTAGTAAAAATCGGAAACATTCCACGTCATGTCGCCTTCATAATGGATGGAAATCGAAGATTTGCCACAAAAGCTCACATTGAAAGTAGGGAAGGTCATGCTGCAGGCTTTGATAAGCTCTCGGAAACGCTTCAATGGTGTCTGGATCTTGGAATTCAAGAAGTGACTGTTTACGCTTTCAGTATCGAGAATTTTAAACGGAATCAAGATGAAGTAGATTCATTGATGTCCTTGGCACGTGAAAAATTTCAAAAACTCTTGGATGAACGAGATAAATTACATGAACGTGGAATTTGTATTAGAATAATAGGAAATATGTCTTTATTGCCAAAAGACATCCTCAAAACGATGGCTGAAGCAGTCCTATTAACTAAAGACAATAAAACTGCAATTCTCAATGTTGCTTTTGCCTATACAAGTCGTGATGAAATTACAAATACGATAAAAACACTTGCAGCAGGTGTGAAAGATGATGAAATTCAAGTGCAAGATATAAATGAAACTCTTTTCAATGAATGTCTGTACACAAATAAATCTCCCAACCCAGATTTACTTGTAAGGACGTCGGGTGAAGTGAGATTTAGTGATTTTCTGTTATGGCAGGTATGAATTTTTTTCAAATTAACATGAGAAGAAATATTTTTCATTTTTTTGTTTCCAGTCATCGAGCTCTGTGGTGTATTTCACTGATGCATTATGGCCTGAATTTACTTTCTGGCATTTAATTGGAGCGATCATCTATTATCAAAGACATTGTCCGGGAATGAAAAAAGTGCAATATGAGCTCCGTAACTTTTCCAAAGGATGTCTTAATACAAAAAGTAAAGAATTCATTGAGAAAGTAAATATTTCAAGGGAAAACGAATGGAAAGCATGCCAAACTGCAAATTAACAATAAACACCTGTTTGATTAATAGAACATTTAAATAATATATTTTTATACTGATTTTAAACTCCTTCTGGACTATGGAATGCTTGGAGGGGTCTTGTATGCTTAAATTGAATCCCATTCGTTGCATCAAGCAACTCATTTAAAAATGTATGCGAGTTATGGATTGTAGTTCCACCTAAAATGACTTTATATCCAGCTGTATTCAATTTATGCACTTCATACGCTTCTTCATACGTCACACCACCAATTGTGAAGACAATGACTTCTTGTGGCGGTCTTCTGTATGCCAGTTGATTTCCTATTGTTGGGAATTGTGGATCAAGAGGTCTTCCTTTAAAAACTTCATCTAATACTTCTTTCAACAAACAATTGTGTTGAGTGTAGACATTTTCCACTTCTTTCAGGCCTTTTATTAATTTTCGTGTCATTTTAACCGCATCACTCAGGTTTGTGATATCAAAAAGATCCTGTCTTCCACTTTGACTCACATACTCAAGGATTCGAGGTACGAGGAAAGCTTTTCCACCACGAGCTTTAATCTTTTGAAGGAGTCCAGCAGTACCACAATTCGCATGCCGTTCATATCGCAATGCATACAGCAAAACAAGTCTCAATGCATTATGTAAATTTACATTTTCATCTGCAATCAATTTAGTTACCCTCTGTAATTGGGCCGAATGGTCTGAACGACATGCGATTTCTTGTTCCAATTCAGATATTTCGAATAGGTTTTGTTTGTGTACTTGTAGGGATAATTCACTGATAACGACTAGATGTTTTGTGACTGTGCCACTCATTTTCTTGAATTGTGGATACGATTCGACGAAATTTTTCATATCTGCAATACTTTCAATTTTTCTTTGGTCCTTAGCTTTCACCTGAAATTCATCCATCATTGTCTTAATTACACTAGCAATTTCACCAAAATTTGAATACAAGTTTTTTGCGTAAACTTCATCTTGGTCAGCACTTAAAACGACTTCTTTTAATTCTTTCGGGACATCCTTGACCTTTGATAGATCAACACGATTATTGTTGATTGTTAGTAATTCATGTACCATTGCCTGATACGTCCATTGATTGAGTAAAGGGGTTACTGGGTCATCTCTTCTATCTAAAATCAACAGAAGTGGTGGTGGAACTCCATCATCAGGAGGCCGAAAACTAAATAAAGCTGTCTCTTTATTCATCATATCGTAGATTTTCTTTCCAAGTGTCTGTGCAGGAACACTTGATCCTCGATATCGGATTGTTGGTCGAACTTTTAATGCCAACAAAATACTTATAATTCCATCAACAGATCGATTTAGTGCCGATGGAATCCACGTCAATGCATTCAGACTTGTTGGAATATTCAAAGAAAACAAATCCTTATTAACTGCCAAATAGTCTGCATAAACTTCTTTAATTTCCCGCACTGATTCACTTTGGTCTTTTTCCGCTAGTAATTTAACATCCGTTCGTGGTAACACATTACTAAAATACAAGTAATATGACCCATATTTTGGATTTTCAAGTTCTGCAGATAATCTGCTGATATTTTCACTGGTAGGACGAAGAAATACAATACACTTTAAATATTTCATTCTTTCATTGGACCGACCTCCATCGATTCGTTCAAAGAGAAACACGTCTTTTTGCATCATTTCAGATTGACTGAAAACCATGGAAATTATACTGGTCTGCAAAAAAGAAAAAAAAAAATAGGTGTATAATCTTCATTCAACATATGTTAAGTTAATTTCATACCGTTTCCTTGTCCATTAGGAGAACTTTCATGCCAGGACCACATTCAGCAACGATTTTATCAAGGTAAAGTTGAACTGCTTTAATTATATCCATTTTAATTGATAATTACTTGAAAAAATTGTACACAAAAAATATTTATTAGACAGAAAGTTTTTGACGTTTATTGAAGAATTAGCGATTATATTAGCGATATTCGATTAATTAGCGTAATTTTTAAAAATGACCGTTGGACTTCACGAGCTTCAAATTGGATCTACAAAAAACAGATCTAAATGTACAATTAAACATTAATTTCTACTTTTTATGTTAGATAATCAATAAAAGATTTATAAAGGCTTATTTTCAATCTCTAGTTCACGTTCAATGAAGCAAAATCTTAATAAAATAATAAAGTAACCGAAAGCCAGTAATGCACAGGTCGAAATGACCAGTAATGCAAGGGTCGATTCAAATATAGGTAGGGACATCTGGGGAGAATGAAGAGAACTAATAAATATAGTTGTCAAAAATACAGTGATCCCTTTCCACTTTGTAGTCCTGTAGTTTGCAGTGACTTTTACCCAATCTACTGCAAAGTACAAAGGTTTTACTGTAGACTCAAAATCAACACATTAAAATACGAAGAAGGAATTTGCGAAAAGAAAAAAAAAATTAAATTTTATCTACTTTTAATATTTGATAGACATAAAAAAATAATAAAAATATAATAATTAGTGCGCATTACATCGAATTATGGCAGACGTATTTGATTTAGAGGATATTCATCCTTTAGATGAGTCTGGACAGATTCAACATCATGGTTCGGACAATGACGATGCGATAGAAATTGATGATGTTGATTTGGAACCAGAATTACACATAAATAACCAAGAAGTTACCGAGGGCTCAGAGTCCTTTGAGATTAATGAGGATTTTGTTAATCAAGGACGAGCAAAAGTTGGTCCATCTGATTTTGAATTGAAAAAAGTACTAGGAAAAGGTGGCTACGGGAAAGTTTTTCAAGTACGTAAAACAACGGGAGCCGATACTAACACAATTTTTGCTATGAAAGTCCTTAAAAAGGCATCTATTGTACGAAATCAAAAGGATACAGCTCACACACGAGCCGAAAGAAATATTTTAGAAGCAGTTAAACATCCATTTATCGTCAAGTTGGTCTATGCATTTCAAACTGGTGGGAAATTATACTTAATTTTAGAATACTTGAGTGGTGGTGAGCTGTTTACGCATTTAGAAAGAGAAGGAATATTTTTAGAAGACACAACATGCTTTTATTTGTGTGAAATTATGCTCGCATTGGAACATTTACACAGTCTAGGAATTATTTATCGAGACTTGAAACCAGAAAATGTGCTTTTAGATGCCCAAGGTCATGTAAAATTAACAGATTTCGGGTTGTGCAAGGAACATATACAAGAAGGCATTGTAACACACACATTTTGTGGTACAATTGAATACATGGCACCTGAAATTTTGACTCGTAGTGGTCATGGCAAGGCAGTTGACTGGTGGTCACTTGGTGCTCTAATGGTAAGAAATTATATTGAAAAAAAAAAAATCAGTTTTGATTATTAATTTTAATTGTAGTTTGACATGTTGACGGGATTGCCACCATTCACAGCAGAAAATCGTAAAAAGACCATTGAAACAATTTTGAAGGGCAAATTAAATTTGCCAGCCTATTTAACTGCAGAAGCACGAGACTTGATTAGACGCCTTATGAAACGACAAGTATCGCAACGACTTGGAAGTGGACCAGCTGATGGTGCCGAGATTCGAGCACATCCATTCTTTAAGAATGTCAATTGGGAGGATGTTATTGCAAGACGATTGGAGCCTCCAATTAAACCAATTTTGAAAAGTGACGATGATGTGTCACAATTCGATACAAAATTCACTAAATCAATGATTCCTGTTGATTCGCCAGATGATTCAAACCTCAGTGAAAGTGCCAATTTAATTTTTCAGGGATTTACCTATGTAGCACCCTCAGTTTTAGATGAAATGTCAAATGCCACAAAAATTGTTACAGCTAGATCACCAGGTCGAATGCATCCACGTCATTTGGCCTTTCAAAGGAATCAACTACATCATAGTAATCATTTAATGCATGAACCGTGTAGTAGCAGTGGACTTCAACATCAACTTCCTCCCCAATTTACAAATTTACATCAACAACATCAACAACAAAATCAATCAAATAATCATCCTCAATCACATCAACTTTCATCGATGCAGTCATTGCCACCACATTTGCAACAATTTGCTCCAAGAAATTCACCTCAGGAAGAAATGATGGATGTTCAACATGGACTGCCAATTGTATAGCCTCAACGTAGACGCAACAAAAAGTGTAATAGATAAAAAAAGCTACTATTTTAGTGATTTATTAGTGGGTTTCTGAACAGAGGTTTCATTTTACACACACAAAAAAAGGAAAAACGACCTCTTTCTTCTTTATATAACTTTATATTTTCGTTTCTTCAAATAATATTCATTTTTTTTTAAATATACAACAAAGATTTGAGTAATAACTTTATTTTATTTATATTTTCGTTTTCATTAACTTCATAATTCATCAAAATTCGTTGGAATTTTTCTATGACTCATATTTCATACAATTAATATTTTTTTTTTATCTATCCAAAAATACAAAAATAATTTCCTTGAAAGAAAAATCTTATCTCAAATTACGAAATAAAACACCTATTTAACATTGAGTGAGAAAAATATCAAATACGTCGCAATTAAATTTATTGCATTGAGAAATAGAAATACACACGTTTATTATCAAGAAAACGCGCCACTGATTGTTACAAATTAATTAATTGTGAAATCTTGTTTTGGTTTTTTTTTTATTTTCAAAGTGCTTCAAGTGTGTGCACAATGTTCTGTTGCTCTAAACATTAAATTTTTATAATAAAATATATATATTTATTTAGATTAAAATTTATAGATTGTTATCTGACACAATGAAATTTACTCCAATTTTCTTCGACAACTCGTATATCGTTCCATATAAACATCGTAGCCTTCAACCTCAATTAGCTGTTTCGAACTGAACAGATTTCCATCCAAACATAAATTAGCTATCAATGATTCTTTCATGATGCGTGGTGAAATTGCCTGAATCTGAAGACAATTCTCTTCTAATCTTAGGGTTTTTAGTCGTGGACATTCAGCGATTTCAGGTGCCAGCTCTGCCAACTGATTCTGATTCAAATTCAGCTCTATCACAAATAAGCCCTTTGCCTCAGCTGGTACTTTTGTGATTTTATTTCTACTCAAATCGAGGACATCTAAATTCTTGAGGCCAGCAAACATTACGGGAAATACATTTATCAGGTTGTTACTCAAATTCACTTGTTTCAGGTTTTTCAACGCAGCATAACTCATTGGGACGAATGTGATGTAATTATTTATCGCATTGAGAGTTTCCAATTTGGTAAGTTTCGAGAGTGCTTCAGGGAGTTCTTCTAACTTATTACTACTTAAATTGAGGTGCTTCAATAACGTAAAATTTCCAATTGATTCTGGAATTTTTACCTATAACAAAATAAAAAATTTAAAGTGAAAGTTACAGTCAAAGACACAATGAGGACAAAATGAGCATGAAAAAAAGTTGACTTTTATATTAAGTTTCAAAAAATTGCAATTAAACTTACAAATTTGTTTTCTGACAGATCCAGAGTCCTCAGGACATTGGGAAAATCCCTCAATTGTGGTGGAAAATCACATAATCGCAATAGAGAAATTTTAAGGACTCCTGTTTTCTTTGCATTTTCAAAATGTTGCTTAATTTGCTTGTTTCCCATGATTTCAATTTACTTTGGCTTGATATTACAATAATTTTAATTAACTAGACTTTAATTTTACTTGCAATTTAATCAAAATATCCCAAAATCTGATGATGATGATGATTTTTAATTTTTTTCTTTGGAATCGAATTTTGATTGTTTTGATCTTGAAATTAGCTTCGTTCGTCAACATGTCACATGTAGAATCTTGCTTTGTTTACATTTAAATTTCCGTTTGCATTGAAATTTAAATTGCCTCTCTTTCCTTTAATTTCCTTTAATAATAAATAAAACATACCATTTAAAATGGGAGAGTCACTTCAGGATAATGAAGAAATCGAAATCATTGATTTAGAGGATGATTTCATTGATCAATTTGTCTCAAGAGATTTGGAAGGTAACAAAAACATGGAAATATTTTGCGAGGCAAATTAAAATGAATTTTTTTCAGCTGAACTTACAACAATGATGGAACTAGAAGATGAAGAGGATTCTTTTCTAGCTGATTTCAATGAAACAGCTCAAACTGAATATACGTGTCCTTTGTGTAAGGAAATATTTGTAGGGAAAAAGGCAGCAAGAGATCATGTTCGGCGTTATTTTAAGTGGGTGGTTCAAAATTTTACCAAGACTTTGATGATAATTTAAGTTTAATTTTTTAATTTTAAGATATTCATGTCCAACTTGTCACAAACGTTATTTTCGAGACAAATATTTGCAACGCCACTTGAAGAATGCTCATCTTCCAGCAATGAATGTCGAATGTCCATTGTGCAACAAAGTTTTTAAGGCTGTGAACAATCTCAAACAACATCTCCATTTGCATAGTAATGAGCTACCATATGAGTGTGGATACGAAGGCTGTGGAAAGCGTTTCAGACAAAAACCAGGCCTTCAACAACATATACGGTGAGAATTCACGTCAAAATCCACACGAAAAACATAATTTTAATATGAATTTTTCAGTTACATGCACAAACGAAATGAAAATTTTTGTCGGATCTGTCGGAAGCGTGTAGTGGATGTTCATAAACATACTGAGAGATATCACAAGACAACAAAATTCAGAAAACCACCTCCAAAGCAAAAGGAGATACAAATAATTGAGAACCAACTTGGTGATTTAACGAATTGTCTTTATAATATTGAGACACGAGAAGAGGATGAGGAGAGCAATAATGGTGATTCAAATGATTTATTGTCAGCGACTTGGAAATTTGAGGATGGGTATGAAGATGATATGAGTGGATCAAATGAACAAGTAGAAAATTTTTTGTGAAAGAACTTTTTATTAACAGTCTCTTAAAAGCAATTTTTTGTTAAGCTTTAAATGCTGTGTAAAGTAATGTATCAAAAGAAAAAATAATATTTTCTTAAAATCTTCATAAAAGTTAATCAATAACTTGTAAAAAATTGTAACAGAAAAGAAATGATAATAAAATAATAATTTAATAGCTAGGCTTCGATTTTGAACTACTTTAAGTATTCACTTTATAAAATGACTCATTTCAACATTCCTACTACGGTACGTTTCATTATATTGCATTAAAAGGCAAATGAAACTTAAAAAAATTCTATGACTAAATACTAAATTTTTATTCAATCCAATGCAATTCCAGCTAGCCATGAACTTAAATCACTGCTGTCTGTTTCAATGCAAATTTCTTGTGGAGTATCGGGTTCGTAGATAATTTGTGCTGCTGTCCTACCACTTAGATAAGCTCCGTGTGCTGTTGAGTAAAAATTCGAATGTGTATGTTCACCGGCAAATAATACTGAAGGCTTTTGCTGATGTGGACTAGAATAGAGGGGTTGTGCAATACTTTCAATGTCATCTTGCGAGGCACCAACAGCAATTGAAGTGTATGAACCTCGACTAAATGGCTGATTTCTCCATGTTGTGAAAATACATTTTTTCGGTGCTGGAATATAGGGGTCTTTAAGGAACTTCCTTAGGATTTCGGTACATTTTTCAGCGACAACCTTAAATGCAAGAGTTTCCATATACTCAGCTTCTTTTCCTGATATCCAGCCTAAGAGCAGGGTATCTGTCACTTTGGTGAATGAGTAAATTTTACGGAACCAATTTGATTCCATTGCATTTTTATCTGATGACGATGAGGAGGAACATTCATCGGAATTTATTGATTCCCATAAAAGCATTACTTCGGTTATGCTCGGATTCAGAAATGGTCGATCATATTCCAAGTAAATTTTGTCGACAGTTCCAAATAATAGTCTATCAATAGCTTCAATTTTGAATTGTGGCAACTCTGGTACAAATAATGTCTTGTTATGCTCTTTTAATACACCTAAAGGTATCGTTACTATCACATGATCTGCATAAAATTTGTCTCCATTTTCACAAATCACTTTAACTCGTTGCTGCTGTCCTGAACTACTAATTGGAACATCTGTCACTGTCTTATCTGAATCATCTGACGCACCTCCATCATCTTCCTCATCAGTGTCAGTACTCTGTTTCCTTCTCCAATGTATCGATTTCACCGGACAATTTTTTACAATTTTATCTTCGGTCAACATGTTTACGAGGGGAGTGAGAATCGAACTGTAACCAGATGGTAAAACAATGTTTCCACCTTGAAGTTCTGTGTAACTGCCTAATTCTAACAAGTCAATTTCATTCATGGTATGGCAACCTGTGATGCATGTCTCACGTTTCAAGAGACAATCAAATATCTGTCGTTTAAGAGATTTTTCTTTGGTATCACTTACATTTTTTAAGTACAACTCAATTTCGAGATTAATATGTTCGCCCACAGATGAAATTCCAACTGGAGGCAAGTAATCACTTACAAAATATTCTTCGCATCGTCGCAAAAAACAACAGTAAGCTTCGTAAATTTCCTGGAGCATGACAAACGGTATTTGTTTACCATCTTCTGTGGCTGCCACAATTTTATGCTGTTTTGGAATGTTAACCACATTGACAAGGCCATTTTGCATTGCTAATTCAAATACGGGATTACCCAAAATTCCGTGAATCCAATTTGCGCCTAATTCAACCTAATTACAAGGAGACAAAGCAAGAAAGAAAGTTCAAGGTAAGTAAACATGAATGTCATACATATTGGAACATGTATCACACTTGTACATATGTTATGTAATGTAAATGAAGAATTTTACCTTTTTTCCTCCCATATCAATTGAAATGATACGACCACCAATTCGATTTCGCGCTTCCAATATCAAAAAGTCAGATATGTTATTTTGAAGCAGGTGAACTCCGGAACTTAAACCAGAAATGCCAGCTCCAATAATTATAATTTTGTATTGATTCTTCTTCTTTTTCGTCTCATCTTCGCTCATTATTTGGTTATTTTGCTTTTAAATCTAATTTTTAGATTTATGTCGTTCACAGACAACCTTCGATTGATTCTTATTGACTAAAAGTTAAATGAAAAATCTTTGCTAGACTCTATTTTCTTTTTATTATTTATGTTTCAGACGTTCATAAATAAATGCACTTGATTTTTGTTGACATATTTTGATACTATCAGGCGTTGTTCATTCATGAGTGAGACATTTAATTAAATTAGATTCCTTGCTCACTGGGCATGTTCGATGATATTAATTTTTAAAAATCAGTTTTTGTATAAACCGTGATTCTTGCAACTAAGCACATTCGCTCATATTCATTTTATTTAATTATATTACTTGAAATTGTAATGTCTACTTATAAATGTTTTACGGATAAATAAAATAAAAATTGTACTGGAAAAGTGTGTTTTAATCAAAACATGTTAATTTTATATCATCTTACTTTCCTAAAATTATCTTCGGAAACTGTGCACTTTTTTATATGAACAGTGCACTACTGTATATAAACTACGCACTTTTTGTATATGTAACTGCGCAAAGTGTATATGAAACTGCGCAAAGTGTATATGAAACTACGCAAAGTGTATATGAAACTACGCAAAGTGTATATGAAACTACGCAAAGTGTATATGAAACTGCGCAAAGTGTATATGAAACTGCGCAAAGTGTATATGAAACTGCGCAAAGTGTATATGAAACTGCGCACTTTGTATATGAAATTCGAAAACTGCGCACTTTTCGAATATTGAAAATTTTTAAAATTAACCTCCTCATGTTCATGTTTTCCTGGTACTTTTGAATTAAAAAAGAAATAAATTTTGGTCAAAAATCTCAGGAAAACATAAACATGAGGAGGTTAATTTTTACATTGAATTTGAATGTTTATGTTTTCCTGTTACTTGAGCTACAGATTTTTGACCAAAATTTATTACTTTTTTCATTCGATAGTACCAGGAGAACATGAACATGAGGAGGTTAATATTAAAAAAATTTCAATATTCGAAAAGTGCGCAGTTTTCGAATTTCAAATACAAAAAGTGCGCAGTTTCATATACAAAAGTGCGCAGTTTCATATACAAAAGTGCGCAGTTTCATATACAAAGTGCGCTGTTCATAGTGCACAGTTTTCTAAGTTAATTTTAGGAAAATATGATGATTTAAAATTGACATGTTTTGATTAAAACACTCTTTTCCAGTACAATTTTTATTTTATTTATCCATAATACACTTATAAGTAGACACGACACCATCCTAAGCAGTTTTTAAATTAATTATTTGAAATTTTAAGAAAAACAAAACTTGTAAATCGTTTTTATTGTTTGGTTAACTGTCAAACGGTGATCTGCTAAACGACGATTGATTGAATTTACTCAGTTGCAAGAATCACCGTGCATTAACTAACAAATAACAGTTATAAAAATTACATTAACTTTTTATAATTTCGAGGTCATCAAAGTTGCTCTGATTTTATTTTATCATATTCTTCCAGGCCCATAAGACAAGCGCCAACTAAATGAAGTGAACCTGTCACTAAAATGTCGATTTCAATGTCCTTTTGTTCAATTTTTCGCTCAATCGGTAAAAGATTATCCTCTAAGTAATTGAGCGCATCAAGGATACTTGGCAAGACTTTTGTCAAAGTTGATCTTGTTTGACCATTTCGATTCTCTGCAAGTTCTTTCCATGTACGTTCATTTTCCTTACAACGTTCCAGTTGATCGTCAGTTGCAATCATATCAGGACTTGAATCTGAAAATTAAATTGAAACAAAAATATGATCCCCAATGAAAAAATTAACTTACAACTTTGTAAGCTTACTTGAAATTGAAGCAATATTTGGTACAAAGAACACAAAATCGAATTTAATTTTATCCATTAAAAGTTTCAGCATAACAGAAGTTTGTCGAGGTCCTGTCATATTAAATATTAAAATTCTCTTATTATAGGTCTTGCTGTCTTTGGTGCATTTCATGAACCAATCTGAACACACTTGGATACTTTCTGAGGTGTGAGCTCCATCTAAATAGAAACTAAAATCAAAATGATATGATTTTACATGAAATGTTCAAAAAAAATCAACTAAACTGAATTTTTCAACGGTTTTATCAACGACCTTGGACCCCTTCTACATACATCGCAGGCTATGAACCACTCGTACCCTGAAAATGTTCTAAATATTGATCAAATTTTTTACTCTGATACGTCAAAGGTCGTTGATAATGTCGTTGAAAATTTCAGTCAAGTAAAAAATTGAACTTACTTCATTGATTTATATTGCAACAACTGACATCGACCAGGCCAGAAACACTTTTCAATGCCCTGAACTACTTTTTCTGGTATTTTTGTAACAATTTTATAATCTTCCTGTAAAAAATTTCCATTTTCCGTCCCGCAATCTAAATTATGATGCATCCAATTCATCGCAAGCTGTATCGCTAACGATGTATTCAATTGCTGAGCTTTAATATCCTTCAATGATTCCACATTTGGTTCTCGTGACCACAAATAATCATCATAATCTGGTACCACGAATAATTTTGCACTTTTTTCTTGGGCTCTCTTTTTTATAACGTTAATGCATCCATTTGATTGTTTCACTGTAAACACATCTGATTGATTTTTTATGATACCAGCTTTTTGCCATGCAATTTCCTCGATTGTATTGCCAAGAATTTGTGTGTGTTCTAGTCCTAGTGAAGTAATTCCAACTGTTTTTGTTTTGGGAATTATATTTGTACAATCATATTGGCCTCCAATACCAACTTCCATTATAGCAACATCGATATTTTCATGCAAGAACACATAAAAGCACATTATTGTAAGGAATTTGAAGTAGGGTGGATAATCCGTGTCATGTAACTTTAAAATTAAAATTACTGAGAATAATTTGAAATGAAAATTAAAATGAAAATATTACCGCTGATGCTTTCAATTTCCCATAAACCGTCCAAAAATACTTCGCAAAGCTCTCCTTTGATATTGGAAGTCCACACAATCGAATTCTCTCTGTCACTGAAATCAAATGTGGGGAGCTATAAAATCCAGTTCGTAAACCGTGATTTCTTAAAATTGATTCGACCAATGCGCACGTTGATCCCTATGAAAAAAAAATGACAAAGACAATTAAATTACAACAAAGTTGCAAATTATTAATCAACTATACAATAATTAATTAAAATATGTCACATTTCAACTTGATAAGACACAAATTAATTGCATCATTAAATTGCGACATAATTTATTTATTAATTGATTGTATTTCATGTTAACGGACCTTTCCTTTTGTTCCGGAAATGTGAATGAATTTGAGATTTTCCAAATCTTTGAGCGTCATTCCAGCTCGATTTAGGTATTTTACTGTGTCTTCTAAATTTAGAGATTCATTGCTTCGTTGTTGTGTTATTGCATTTTGCAAGAAGGCTGAATTGGGCAGGAGATTATTCAGAACTGTGATTGCTTTCTATGAAAAATTGTATGAAATTAAAATGGAATTTCAAAAAAAAATATTTAAATTCATACCTCATAACTGTCATTTGTGGTCACTTCCGGTTTACGAGACACTTTTGAGGAGTGATATCTCTTCGTTACACAATCCATGGCGTCAAATCCCATTTTAATGTCATTCAAATTATGATTATTAAATATTGTTATGTTTAAATCTCTACAACAAAATCTACGTCTACAAATGATCCGATACAAGAGCATAATGCAGCAATCACAAAAATTTGAATGAGAATGCGATACGAACAACACAAATCTTAAATAATTTTTGATAAGTTCCCGTTAGTTTTCTCTCCATGATCTCATTCATCTCTGTTTATAAATAAAAAAATGAATTCATGAATAATTAATGCGATTGATGATACGACGATTGAATTGCATCTAAGAAAAAAAGGCCATTAGTTCAATGAATTTCTTGAAATTTCACTTTGTGTTTGATTTCTTCTTATCAGATTACGATTGATTTGATTTGACACACAATTGTTAAGAATTTATTTAGTAATATTTTGTTATGTAATATTTTTATTTGTTATTTTGATAATTTTTCTTTATCTTTACCATTTTTCAAGTGTTTATCTGTTGAATGTAAATAAACAAAACAACGTGGGAAATTTTATGGGCATTGTCCATTCACAATGTTTACGATTGCATTGAAATTGTGTGATTTACATACAGACAAATCCTGTACCAAGGTTTGCTTTGAAACAAAATCGATCAAATTTGGCTTCTGAACTGAAAATCAATTAATTTCAATTCACAAAATACAGAAAGAAATTCAATGCATTGAAAAGTCATTAATGAAAAACATCAATCACCAACACAATGAAAGCCGTATACAAACGCGCCTACAGTAAACCGGTAAAACATATGATTTTGACATTTCAATTAAAAAAATACAAAAATCCAAACAAAAATTTACTCTCAATTCAATTCATTGAAAGTTTAATTGAAAATTTTCACATAAAACCATCAAATTACCAGAAATTCATCATTCAAGTCCGATTCTCATCGAACACCAAAAAATTTTGTGATAAAAGTTTTGTAGAAAAGTCTCAGAATTACGCAAAGAAATAATTACCCGAAACATCTAGCAATGGACTATGATTTCAAGATACAAACACAAAATAAAAGGGCGAAAGTGGAAGATCTTTTCGATTATGAGGGATGCAAAGTTGGTCGTGGCACTTATGGTCATGTCTACAAAGCTCATAGGAAAGAGGGAGGTGATACGAAGGATTATGCCTTGAAACAAATCGAAGGTGAACATTTTCATATAAATTTTCATTGAAATTTCACATTTAAAATAATAAATTTTCACAGGAACCGGTCTCTCCATGTCAGCATGTCGTGAAATTGCGCTGTTACGTGAACTCAAACATCCAAATGTGATAAATTTAATTCGTGTTTTTCTCTCGCATGTTGATCGTAAAGTGTGGCTGCTATTTGATTATGCTGAGCATGATTTGTGGCATATAATTAAATTTCATCGTGCGGCGAAGGCGGCAAAGAAACCGGTCATTGTCGTGAAAGGAATGGTGAAGAGTTTGCTGTATCAGATTCTAGATGGAATCCATTATTTGCATAGTAATTGGGTGTTGCATCGTGATTTGAAGCCAGCCAATATTCTGGTGATGGGTGAGGGAAATGAACGTGGACGTGTGAAAATAGCTGATATGGGTTTTGCTCGTCTTTTTAATGCTCCACTTAAACCATTAGCCGATCTTGATCCTGTTGTCGTAACTTTCTGGTATCGTGCACCTGAATTGTTGTTGGGAGCGAGACATTACACAAAAGCGATTGATATTTGGGCGATTGGATGTATTTTTGCTGAATTATTGACATCTGAACCAATTTTTCATTGTAGACAAGAGGACATTAAGACAAGTAATCCATATCATCATGATCAACTTGATCGGATATTCAATGTAATGGGCTTCCCACAAGACAAGGACTGGGAAGATATTCGTAAAATGCCTGAACATCACACGTTATCCAAGGACTTTAAACGATCAGCATATGCAAATTGTTCTCTGACCAAATACATGGAGCGCCATAAAATTAAACCGGATAGCAAAGCATTCCATTTACTCCAAAAACTCTTGTTAATGGATCCAAATAAGCGAATCACTT
>LN483371.1:600503-610682 GCA_900002565.1 Culicoides sonorensis
CAAAGCTACTTGTCAATGATCGTTTTGCCTTCATGAAAATCGTGCTACCCCCAAGATATTGATTCAAAAATTCAGTTCGATTTTCGGCTGTATCGTGGACATGTCGCTGTTGTCTGGCCTCACAGTGTGCCCTCAACAACATCATCAAAAATTGATTTTGTTCGGCAATTGTATGACCTGCCATATCATCAGCACCATTGTACTTTGCCAAAATTATTGTCTGCTCATCCTCCGCTAGGGTTTCCATTCTACGAAATATTGACGATTGTATTTTCTTATCACTCAATCCCTCGATATCCTGACACAACTTGTGATACCACAACATTGGACAGTGATCACATGACAAAATCTGACTTTTCTCCTTTTGTTTTGCCTCGGAACATGTGATAAATGCTTGTGAAATTGCAGCAATGATATCATTTGCTACATTTTCCGACTGACATTTAAACACATAACCAATGTAACCGTCATTTTGCATTTCACGACATATGATGCCAAAGTGATCGGCATTCTTTTGACCTTGAGCACAACTGGCGACATCCTTAAAGTCTTTGTAGAGAAGGACTTGCTTGCGGTCTGGACTGATTAGGCGAAGATCGGAACGTCCGATGAGGAAAACCATTGTACGATTTTGTTCAACAATCGGAATTGAGCCAATTGAAGCTGATCTGTCACGTTGCTTTGGAGGACTGTGAAAAAATTGAAAGAAAATTCATTTAACATATAAAATTTAAAAAAAAATATATAATCAAGCAGCTAATTAATCCTCTAAAGCACTAAGCAATCGTTAAATTTTCTAATTGACTAATTTTATGATGATTTTGTGCTCTTCGAGCAAAACAATGGTTGTGAAGTTAATTGAGCAAGCAACTGAAAATCATATCATAAAATGCATTTTTTTTTAATTTTAATGTAAAATGAAATCAATGATGCAAAAAAGACATTAAAGCTCATGTCAATTTATGCACTTACTCATCTACATCATTTTCTTGAACATTTTCTTCCTTTTCATCTGAATGTTTTAAATTTTTACTATTTTTGTTGGAAGAAACTTTAAGGGGACTTTCAACAGCTACATTACTTGTCTCATCACTTAATTATATAAATAAATAACAACAAATTCAAGGTATTTTTTTTGCGTTTTGTGAGTATGCAGAATTTAAATTTGGGATAAAATTTCAATTAAAAAAATTACGACATCAATTCTAATTTTATTATAAAGGAAATAAAATAAAAATGGAAACCTACCCAATTGAAACTGGCATCGAATAATGACTTTGAGAACGAAGGACTGTCGGTTTATCACGTGCTTCTTCAACTTCAGCCTCAGATTCAAGATTTTCCTTATTTTCTTCAGATGTTGGTTTGTCTGTATCACATTCTTTGGTTTCGTCTACTTCATTGATGCGTTGAGATTTGGCACGCATATCATCGGAAATTTTTTGTGATGTTGAGATATTTTCCTGTGATCCTGATTCACTTTGCATTGATGCCTTTTTAAATGTAAATATAAAATAATGAATAATTTTAATCCTCAAAATTCAAATTCCTTACCCGTCTCTGTAACTCTGTCTGCATTTTAATTTTTTGTGCATCATATGCCTTAAACTTGGGCAGTGCATCATCAATAAACGTGTATGGCACGCGTTTATGTGAAACTTTTATCTTTCCAACGTACATCACCTCAAAGAATTGCGAGTTATTTGGTGAAATATCATTTAACAGTGATAAATTTGAGGATGATGCCGAAGTGGGCATATTAACAGCTCCAGCTGAATTGCTCAAACCACTTGTGTAACTCTTTGATGCTGACATTCGACCCACTGTACTTGGTGACGTGTCATGAGCAGCATGTCGCATTGCTTCTGAATACTTTAAATTTGATGCGGGCGTTGAGTGCACTCCATTGTTACGCAAGGCTTTTTGGAAATTCGTATCACCGGTGCGTGGTGATGAGACAATACTTTGAGGAATATTTCCAACTGAGCCCCCAATTGTATTGTTATGCGTGTCACGCATCTGATGCATCAACTCAGTCATCTAAAAATAGAAGAAGAAAAAATAATACAATGTTAATAAATTTCACAAGCAACTGCAATATTTAATGCAAATCAGATGAAAGTTGAATGACAGCTTGTTGGAGCATGATTTATAATTACTTGTCAATATGATCATTGATTGTTTCGAATCTCTGATATTATGATACAGTGATAAACGTTTCATTTTAATATAAATTTTCATTTTAATGACGATGAGATTTTCTATGAAAAAAAACATTTTTAATAGGAAACAATACACAAAGGAATAAAAATAAAATAAAACAACCGCCAGGCATTTTATCTCTCATTCTTTTTTCTTTTGTAATGAGACTGAAATTTCGCAAAATATTATGTTACAATGATAATAAGAAAGGAGGTGAAAATAAAAGAAGGTGGATGATATTTATTATTAATTTCTTGGTTAAAATCATAATAATGAGATATAAATTTAGAATGATGGACGTTGATGATACTTTTTTGTTGTTATTTGAGCACATCTGGATTGCAAATTAAAAGATTATTAATGAAATAAGTTTATTTTCATACTTTTTTTGGCCATTATTATTGTGATGAATATTAAGGTTACATAGAAAAAAAATAATTTTATTTCATTCTGAGCGCATATGTGATGAGTTTTTATTCATTTGACGATTCTAGAAAGCAAAAATGGTTTATTATGAGATTGATATCGAATAATTTAAACTCGAAATGAAATGAAATATCTCATTTTTCGTTTTGAATTCTAGCATCAGGTCAAATTCAGTTCAAATAACATCCCAGGCAAAATCTAATGCAAACAAAATTTCAAATCTTCACATTTTTTTGTACCTTTCCTTGTATTCTTTAGCTTCCATTTAAGCCTATGATAGTTTCAAGCAATCTTTTTCAATGTTATGTTTTTAAATAAAAAGGAAAATCAAATAAATTCTGTTAAAATAAAGAAACATAAATCACAGGTGTATTTCACATCAAAAACTTTGTCTTTTATTTCATGTGTATACATTTTAAATTCAAAAACCCTCATTTTTTTATGTTTTATTTTATTTCTCATCAATGTCCTCACATATTTTACAAAAATTTTGCCAAATTGCTTCAAGTTTAACTTTTTTTTTGTTGTAAATATTAAATTACCTTACATTTCTTTTAATGCATACTTTTTTAACATGTTTAACATCCATAACAATTTGACATGTAAAATAAATTTAACATATTGATTCAATTCAATGTTAAAAGGACATGCTCTATATTTATTGTTTTTTTTTTGTCTCATTGTTTTTAGTTTGAATTTTGTGTTAAAAATGTTAAGATATGAATAAAATGTATTGAAAAAAATTGGAAGAGTTCTTGAAAATCACTCTTGCAAGTTATTGAGGAAGTTTGATAAAAAAATAAAACATATTAAAAAGATACGAAAAAAATTACATTGAAAAAGTTTTTATCGAATTTCTTGAAAAATTACGATATTGTGAGGGGTCGTGCTGTCCGTCCGTTTGTGTAAATGTCGACAATCATTGAAATATTTTTGCTAATCATTGAAAAAAAGTTGCTTTTCATTGAAAAATTTCGTTAATCATTGAAAAATTTCGGTAATCATTAAAAAATGTCACCAATCATTGAAAAATGGCACCAATCATGGAATAAGTAAATCGATTCCCATCAAAATGCACTTCGCTAATCACTTCTAAACCGCTCAGTGGTAAGAATTTCCCATTTTTTCATATTTCCCATTGCTCATAAAATCACAAGTTTTCTTTTCAGTTTGAAGCAAAAAAAAAGTTATTTTTATATGAAAAATACTCTTCAAAATACAAAGGAAAATTATGCCAGTACTTCACATTGATAAAATTTTCATTTTATATGCATTGTATGAACTTTGATATTAAATGTAAGTATCTTTTATGCATGTGTTATGTGTATATGACAATCAATGCAAAATACATGTAAACGGATGTTTTTCCTATAAAATAATGTCAGAAAAGTGTTGTAGTGCCACTTTTAGTTTAAATATGCTTCATTTGTTTTCCATACATGGACAAAGTTCATACTCATGTTAATTTCTGTGTGTGTGTGTTTGTGTGTGTCTTACATGCAAAAAAGGATATACAGATAGAAATAAATCAATAATTAAAATATTAGGTTATCTGTAATTGAATGGAGCTTTTAAATGAAGTTTGTTATTAAATTTTACCAAATATGTTCAAGTAATTCAATTTATTTGGTTCTCTTGTTAACAAAGAACTCAAAGAAAATACAATTAGTTTTATTTTTATTATCATTGCAAATTTCTACAAATTTATCAACATGACTTTAACTTGAATATCAAATGAAAAATTTGAATTTTATATTAAGAAAAAGCTTCATTTGACGAATTTTTCATGAAATGTCATTTAAATTGCATTCAAGCGTCATGTAAAGTTTTAATTGTAAAATTACAAAAAAAAGGATTCATTACACTGCTGGTTTGAATGAAGGATGATAATAAAAGAAATTACAAAGAAGTTTCCCACATCAATTACACTTAATTACAAACTTTTCTATACATTTTTACTGTCTTTGAAGTAGTTTTTCATTATTTTTTTATCTTATCTCATTTTTTTTTGTTCAAAAACTTCTATTCATTAAAATTTTTCTTTTTTTTTATGATTATTCATTTTGGTGTAAAAAATTACTTTTTTCCACATCACACTACAATATTTTTCTATTATTTTTTTTTGCCATTAAAAAAAGTTTTTTTTTAAATTAAAATTTCCACTCATTTATTTTTCAGTGTTCGCGTTTTTTTACAACAAATTTTTCAAACAAAACAATGATACTTTAGAAAATTATAAATTAAAGTAAATGTTTTTGAGAGTGTTAATCATTGTGTTTTCTTTTAACTGCTCCCCTTACTGATGTTGTTTTAGTGAAACTTTTATTTATGGTTGTAAAATGCATCCTAATTAAAATTAATTGTTTTGTAATTTTTTTATACATTGAAAAGGACTTAAATATAACCCATTAGTCGTCATTACTACAAAGATCGATTATTCACTCTTCCGCAAATGAGGGGGTAAAATTTACCTCTTTGGGACTAAATTTTACCCCCTCGTAGAAAATGAATTCTATCTACAAAAACAACTTGAAAAAATTTTTTTTTTTGTGAAAAACGAACTCAAAATTTTCAAAAAAACTCGAAATTTTCAAAAGAGTTAAAAATTCAAAAAAACTTAAAATTTTCAAAAAAGTTTCAAAAAGTCAAGAGAATGCGAAATTGGCTGAATTCCGGCCATTTGAGTATAGTAGGATGTAAAATGGATTTAGCTTTTTAAAAAAAATTGTATGCGAAAATAATTAAAAATTATAGAAAAATTTTAAGTTTTTTGAAAATTCTCAATTTTTTTTGAAAATTTTGAATTTTTTTTGAGTTTTTTGAAAATTTAAACTTTTTTGAATTTGGTTTTTTGAAAATTTTGAGTTTTTTTGAAATATATGAGTTCTTTTTTCTCAAAAAAAAAACTTTCAAAGTTGTAATCAGTAATCGCATTTCTAAGAGGGACGTAACGTGATTTTGTCATATTTGTAATAAAAAAAAATCGAAAATTCATAAGAAAACCAAAATCCTTGTTTTCTTAAAAAAAATTTCAATAATATCCAAAAACCGCGATTACAATCATCAACACCACAAAAATCCAAATATACAAAATAATAATTTTGTCGCAATATTTATCTGTTATTTTGCGTCATTGCACACTAATTTCATTTTAAATAAACATTTTTCCATGAAATGAATTCCTTTTAATGATATCAAACCCTATTTACAATAATAATGAAAATAACTGTCACCGAAAATTATTGGTTTTATAATCCGTTTAAAAAGGTTCATTTATTCATTATTATTAATGTTTCATTTAATCAATTCAAAACATTTTGTGTGTATTTTTAAAGGTTTTGAAAAAGTCAAAGTACTTTGTATCCTTTTTGTGAAAAACTGTGTTTTGCTTCCAAAAAAAGGAACAAAATATAAGGAAAGGTTCTTACAAAATGTCAAATTGATTGTGTTATTTCCGATTTTATTTTTTTTTTTATTTTTCTACACAATTTTATGACAACAAAAGCAACCCTTGTAGTACAACATAATATTGATTGATATCGAAAATGTATATTTTTGGCCTGTGTGTGTGCTGTTTTTATTTTAAGTAGTGTGACATCAAGCCCAAAATATTCATTCATTCATTCATTGATTGACAATGTTTTGTTATACAAAAAGGCGATCAATGCAAAAGGTTGTTGATTTCAATTTTATTAGTGGGTTTGAATTTATTCAAATTATATTCAAATTAATTTCAAGAAGTACGAAAAGTAACTCACATCATCATATATGAGGAAAATATATTCATCACAATTAACGTCATCATGCAAGAAATTTATGCTCGATAAAACACAATGTTTGATAATATTCATTATGCTCATAAAAATATAAAATTGTATATTCATGATATATTGGTTTAAGGAAATTTTGGAAGATTATTTTCTGTATTACGTCAAGAGATGATTAATAGGAGTGAGTGTTGAAAGTTATGTCAAGATGTAATTTATTGTAATTTGATGAAAACCTTTTCTCTCCAATTGAAAAGGAAAACGAATAAATTTAAATCAGAACCCAAAACCAAAACCAACAACATTAATGCCCTATAATGAGATACGAATAAAATTACTGGTCAACACAAAAAATAAAATGACAAAACAACAAGCCACAAAACAATTATTTTAATCACTCATATGTGTGCGGTCATGACACTGAAGCACTTTTTTGCTCCTTTCAAGATAATTGCTTTGAATAAAAGTGCTTACATCACTTTGAATGTATTATGACTTGATTTTTGGTCATATTATTCGATCTAATTGAACTTTGAACCTTATTTCATTTCAACATTTTATCTTATTTCAAATTTCTAACAAAAACATTCCTTAAGCTACCCTTTTATAATTTAATTTAACTTGCTCTGATAATCATGTAACATGACTTTTGATATTATTATTATTATATAAAACTTAATTAACCGAGTTAAGTTTATCCTTGAACTCTTCTGCTCAGTTATTATAATGAAGTAATTTCTACGCATTAAAAAAAATAAAATTTCATTCACGTGTTATCACTTCTTACTTAATGTCATGAGAAATGTCATAATAATATTACTTGAAATGATGCCTGATCCTTAACAGAAATTAAGTATGCGGAAATTGTAATGGAATGACATGTGAGAGTGCTGCAATATTGTCCAAAAGTCAAGAGGATTATTAACTCGATTTTGTGAATATGCCTCGTGTTGTTATTTTCAACCGTATTAAGGTAATTCAAAATACAAGTATCATTAAAACCTTTGCGTATGAAAATAAATTCACGTTATTTATTTGTACACTACTCGACATAATCATACTATTAATTCTGTTATGTGTTTATACATTTTTTTGCAACAGTATTTTTATAAACATTTCCCTGACACGGGATTACCATAATGCTGACGATTATTTCACATTTTCGTGTTATTTTATTCTCCATGAAAACTAAAAGTTTATCCTTAAACGTGAATGAGTGATGAAAGTGCATTTTCAGTGTAACACGATTTAAATATTTTAAGACAAAATATTAATAAAAACTTCAATGGGTAAGCAGATAAAATTTAACAACTCATTTTGCATAGATACACATATGGAAATGTCAAAAATCACTTACGTAATCATGACGGGCTAACTGGGTACGCAGTTGAAGTTTGTCAATCTCTATTTACGCACACAATTTTTCTCATTTCCGTATGAGCATCTATGCAAAATGAGCTGTCAAGTTTTATCTGCTATTCCAGTGCGTTCATAGAGCAGAATCAATTTTGACGTTTTCACATACTATACTGTGAAGTCTCTGTATGTGTTTCTATAGAAAATAAACGTCAAATAAAATTATACTAAATGGACTTTGCTAGTGAACTGTCAAACTCTTACTTGCTGACTTAGTTAGACCTCAGAGTGCTGCTTTAGAAGCTTTACTGAGTTTGAAGTGCCGAAGACTTTACGAGCAAAGACTACTCGATTTTTCCTCAAAATCAGTAAGACGTGTGGGTTAAACATTTAACCCTCAACTTGTCCTTTTTCTAAATTTAGTTCAGTTTTACCCAGTTGCAATTTTTTACCCCATTTTTAATGAGTTTTGTACAATTTAAGTGACTGAGTGAGTTAATGTTATTGACTTGACACGTGATCTTTAAATACAGGGACTAAAAAGTCCCCGGGCTAGATGAAGGTTAACCTTGCAAACGCCAAGTAGGCGCTTAGCAAAGGACTCTATTTGCCAAATTAATATTTCATCTCGACCCAGTGCACATTGTTTTCAATTCACACTAATATTTTTAAGATTAATGGAGTTGTTACCTCAAAAATGTCTTAAAATGACAACCAAAATGGTCTTAAAAGCGCATTTTCATTTAAAAGTTTTTTTAAAAAATGGATAAAAAGGATTTACTTGTACACATCTGACTTTATTTTTTATGCAAATATTATTAAAAAAAACGTAACTCTATTATAATGTATTATAAAAATGAAAAAAATAACTGATATGAAATGAAAAAAAATATACATAAACACTTACAATAAATTGTAACGGAAATTCCATGCTGGGATTGTAACACATTCAAAAAGAAATCTGATATTATTTGATTTAATTTAATTCAATTTTTGTCATTGTTATGCTTATATTTATTTATTTTTTTTGACATCAAGTTAAGCCACTACCCTTTTTAAATGTGAAAATAAATCAAGAAAAAAAAAAAGTTTTTAACAGTTTTCATTTCAATTTAAATGCAAAAGTTAATTTATTTATAAATGACATTAAAAAGCCACACATTGTTATAAATTAAATTTATTTTTGTGGTGTATTTTCAATATTGATTAGAAAACTTTTTAAACTTTCAAATTTAAATTCTAAAAATTAAATTTTAAATTAAATGTCATTCAGGACTGCATTTCTCATTTTACCAGTTTTTGCAATGAAGTGCCAAAAAATAATAAAAATTTAATTACAATCCATTTTTTTTATTGTACTCCTTTAAAGTATAAATTCCTGATCTGGGTCAAATTAAGACACACATTTTTCATTTTGACACATCACGTTTATCTATTCTCCATTTTATATGTACATGAAAAAAAAACGAATTATATCAAAAAAAAACTTTAATATGGAGCAATGTTTCAAGTTTTTTTTTCCTTTTATTATTCCCTTTGCATGAATTCATACTTGTTTTTCTTTTTTTTAAATTATTCCATTTAAACGTGTTCAAGTGGATAATGAATTTTTAAATAAAAAAAAAATATTCTCTTTTCAAATCCTTTCTATGGTTTCATATAAATATTGTTTGTTGTGTAAAAGTTCTTGATTATTTCACACAAATAATACAATAATAAGGACTCTTATTCAAATTTATTGTGAAATAAAATACTTTTTCTTGTTTTTTTTATTCACAATTCATCATACATTTACGAGTTAAGTAGTGTCGGTACTTGAAAATATTCGAAAGGAAATATTTTTTATTGAAATTGTCAAACAATGAAATTTTACCACATAGAAAATGAATGGGAATGAGGAATTCAATTAAAATTGATATGAAAATAACTTTTGGCATTGTTAATCTTTTTTTTTTGGAAAATTTTTAAATGAAAATTAAAATGAAATGAATTTTGAGACTCAAATTATGACTATGAGAGGCTTATTGTAAATTTTTATCTAAAAAAAAATCGAATTTGCTCATTCTGAGATTCAGCGATTTTCTTCAGATCAGAAGAGGAGCTGGACTCAGGCTGTTATTCGAGGTCATGGTTCAAACCATCATCGTAAAAGGGCCTTTTTTATCCTCTCAATAGGTCACTTAACAAAAAGAATAAAAATTGTGTCAAAACTAGGACAAATACAATGAAAACAAAGTTCCGTCAAAGGAAATTCCAGTTTATCATCATATGCATATCATATGACTAATCATAACAAGAGACAAGACGTCTCCATTTATCTGATTATGAATTTTCATTAATCATTTGAAATCAAAGCTTTTAGATTTTACTTTCAAAGTACATCAACCTCATAATTATCTTTTAAAACGTGATTACAATTGACAATCTG
>LN483371.1:610782-663556 GCA_900002565.1 Culicoides sonorensis
AAACCTGATAATTTGATTATCATTGAATTTGATTTCGAGCCATCAGTTTTAGTCGTAATTTGATACTCAATTAAATAATAGTGATAATTTGAATTGAAATTTTGTGAGAATTTCATTGTAAAAAAATGGGAATATTTGAAAAGCTACCCAGAGTTTCAACCTGTTGTTGTGGTTTTGATCTCGAAATCGGTGTCTACTTTTTGACTCTTTGGCAACTAACTTATGGAGTTTTATACATTTTCCTGACATTGAATCACCTTGACCCAGAAATTCCCGAATTGATGGAATTCAATAATAGCAATACAGAAAGTCTGTGAAATTGAATTTCAATTTAAGTCACTTTTAACTTAATATTCATGTAATTATTTTACAGTTTATGATGAGTACGATGATGTAAGTGAGGAAAACGTTTATGAAGTGAGTAGTAGCAGCTTGTATTGGCATTTAACTTTTGATGGTTTAGTAATTGTATTTGCATTGATATTATTTTATGGTTTAATTAGGGTAAGTAATTTTTTTTCATGAATCTTGAAAATAAATTCATTTTATTTTATTTTTTCTTGAATTTCAGAGAAGCACGTTAGCAATTAAAGTTTACATAATCTGTGAATTTGTTATGACCTCGTTTTCGGCTTTTCATTTCATACTCATTCTAATTTTACATTTTTTGGGACATCCAAAATTGGAAAATATGTCCAAATTTGTCCTAGTAGTAGAGACAACGAGACAACTGATCATAGTTCCATTGACAGCCTATTGCTTAATTTGCTGTAATTCGTTTATTCAAGAATTAAAACATCAACAAGAACGAGAGGGACGAGATCAGTCAACAGTCGATTACCAGCCAATGTCAAATGAGGAATATGATTTACATACAATTTGAGTAGGAGATGAAAAATATGATTGATTTAACCCATTAAGGGCCATCGGTCGATTTTTCGGCCTCTAACTTTTTAGCCATGAACACAAACAAGAAAATTTTTATTGGGTTCATTTGAAAATTTTATCGTAAATTTCATGAAAAGCGTTTACTTTGAATTTTATCATTATAAATTTAAATTATATCAATATTTATTTATTACTCAATTATTTTTTTTTCTCTTTTATCTCAATTTGTATACAAATATTGAGTATGCAAGTGTATGAAATTCATTCATTCATTCATGAAATAATAAAAATAAACAATTTAATTCAAAACAAAGCAAAAAAATTGTATTCTCACTTTTTAATCGTACAAATGTGTGTTTGTTTGTTTTTTAACGAGTTAGCACGATGAATCGTCGAATTGCCTTAGAACTTAAAAATAGAATCGAAAAAAGACATTGTCTCATAATTTGCTACACATTTTTATTTTATTATAAGCGCATTTAAATTTTTAATCAAAAGAGATGATATATTTTTAGGGTTTCACAATCAGTTTCTATTCGAATCATATGGAATGGAAATTTTCATTGAATCTCTGTGTCACTCTGCAAAAAAATTAAATGAAAATAAGAAAATTCACAACATATTTACATGGTAAAATGAAAATTAAAGGGACTTTCAAAGGACATTCAAGTGGAATTGAGGAAATATTGAAAGAAAATATTCGTTTGAATGAATTTGAGCTTGAATTGAAGTGCCAAAATGAGAAACGATATGGTGAAAAGCTCTTCGGACCATCCATACACCAAAAACTGGTACGTACAAGCTGGAGCCAAGTCCTGAAAGGTCGAAAATGATGAAATCAAATATTTTTTGACTCAGAAGAGAATAAATATTGATAAAGTTTGGTATTTAAGTTTACCAGAATTATCAATTTTAGCTCCATACTGGCTTTAACTGGAAAATATGAGCCATTTTTTACATCAATGACCTCTAAATCTCTCATAATGAATATAAGTGATTATGTTTTGCTTCTCACATTGAGTTCCCTTTAAATTTTCATGCTCTTTTTCATTTTACTGTGTATGAGAAACAAAAATAATAATAATAATAATAATAACAATTTTGAACTATTTTTATCTCATCTTTCCACTCTTTTCTAGTATTATTGAGACATTTGTACTCGCAAGATGTTCCATTTATTAAAAACGTTATTTATTTTTATGTAATTCTTGACCGGATAAATAAAATAAAAAAAATAATAAAAAATGGGAAACTGTCGCGTTATTCCCCATCTCTCGAGATGCTGCTTTTGCAACAGCCTACGAAGTGGCTTAATTGGCCTCGGCAAAATCATGATGTTGTTTAGTTTTATAACTTTAGCGTTACAATTATACGCGCTTGAACCAACAAAAAAAGTCATTCGCCGAGTCGAACGGGAAACTGAATTGATTTGTATTAAAATTTAATTCACTTTTAATATTATGATGATGAAAATTCATTTTCATTTAATTTCAGATTTAAAATACTTAAGAAATGATTACATTTTGATTTTGACACACATTTTATTCCTATTCCTTGGATTAATTATATTGAGAGGTGCAAAAACGGTGAGTAACGTTTTCAGATGATGACATTTCTCATTAATTTTTTTTTTTTTTTAAATTTAATTTAATTTTAATTTCAATTCATGAAGCAAAACAAATGTTTGTTAGTGATTTTCACATTGTGTGAATTTTTGCTCACAATTATCTTTGCAACATGTGCCGTTTATTTGGCTCTCGGAATTGATGATGTTTATGGCTCAATTGACTTGCATAAATTGGTGATTCCAACTGGACTCTTCACTGTAACAACACTTTTTGCTGTACTCTCGTTGTATTTTGCCGTTGTAACGAGATCATATTTGAGAGAGATACATTGGGAAAATGAGCGTGAAGTTAACACAAAAAAATATAGATTTTATTAAAGTGTTTATTTTATTTTATTATTAATTATCTTACAATGTGCATTAATTAATTTTTATGTGAAACATTTTATATATGAGATAATTTTTGGATATTAAAATGTTTTCTTTTTTTTGTAAACTATGAAATTGTGAAAACGTGTTTTATTTTAATTTTAATGTGTCATGCTGAGAATCGTGCACGATGGGGTGCATTGAAAAGAAGAAAATTTGGAATTTTTATTTAGATTTTACTGATAGGACCTTCAAAATACACCGTGTTGAAGTATCCTACGAATCAGAGGAAGACGACGCCTTAAATAAATTTCCCTTAAAATTTCCCCTTTTCGTTCGGCCGTTTCTAGTCCTTTGTCTTCCACTATTTTTTCGTAGAAATCATGCCAATCGCTACAAAATGAAAATATCTACACAGCTTTATCGCTAACGTTGGCATGATTTCTACAAAAAAATAGTGGAAAACAAATAAGTTGAAACGGCCGAACAAAAAGGGGAAATTTTAAGGGAAATTTATTTAAGGCTTCGTAGGAATTTCCTCTAATTCGTAGGAAACTTCAACACGGTTCAAAATACTGACAAAAAATGACTTTGATTCAAGTAAGTGAAAATTCTTAATCCGTCTTTGCTCACGAGATCAGTCAAAAGACAGGGCTGGGTCAAAAAATCCTTCAAATTTATATCAAAATCTCGGAAAACCACGTTAAATGAAACGTTCGCATTATTATTTGATGATTTAATTTGAAATAAAATTTTCCCACTCACGACTCATGGCGCGCAAAAGTAATCTTTATTGATAGAAACCATTTTGCAATTAAACTGTCAACCATTCAAAATATTAATCAAGTTAATTATTGTTTATTCATCCAATAAACTGATTATGAATGATGTTTATGTAAACAATTTCTAATCATTCGATGAGTGTTTTTTTCTAGAAGAGAAAAATAAAGGATGGTCAACATAATTTCACATTTATTTACCTATAATTTTTTTTTCTACTTCAATATTCATTACAGAATTATTAATTTTATAAGTGTATATTCAGAGAGAATCGCACTTTTTTCCACATAATATCGTATGAAATCAATTATTTAAATTATTTTTTGTGTTCAGTCTTTATCCAAACTTGAAATTGTTAACACCTCACAGATTCTCGTATTTTCAAACAAAATATTTTTCTTCTTATTATTGGTACAATATGCAAGTCGTTATATTAAACGTTTATTTGATTTTCCATGTATTTACATGTAAAATATTAATAATAACGTGCTTAAACAAACATACAATGACGCAGAATTCTTTAATGTTCTTGTCGAAGGAAGGAGATAATTTTGAATCAAGATACAATTCACAAAAAATAGTCGTTAAAAGATGTTGCTCTGAAACTGAAACCTTGCTTAAAGATAGTAAAAGTAGCAAGTATTCCTGTATAGAAAAGGAAGAAAATGGAACAAGACTGGATTTCATTGAAATAAGTGAGTCCCTTATCGGAATACCAGAGTGTAAACTTCAAACTAAACATGAAAAATGTGTGGATATGTTAAATAATCGTGCTGTTGAAGTATTTTGTGCTCACAGTACGATCGCTGGTAAAATTTTATACGTTTTATCACATCGTCCATTAGCCATAATGAGCAAATGCTGTTCTGGAAATGAAATTTATGATAGTGCACATCAAAAATGTGTCACCCATGAAAATGGAACGTACTTAAACAAAAAATATTTCAATCAATTCAAAAAAAAAGGTCACATCGTAATTGCAAATGAAACTTTTCCCATAACACCACAAAATCAAATCATTGTGCAATACAATTTCAATATTAATGATACAAATTTTCCATTTCAACAAGAATTCATGACACATCTAACTCCCGAACTCAAATCTCATGATTATTGTATTGATTTGACAATGAATCACAATGAATTTCAATGGATGCTACAAGTTTCCAAATCAAAAGATATCTGTAAATCAATTCCATGTATCAGAAAATGTTGCTTGGTTGGAGAACAAATTAAAATAATAAATGGTTCGTCAGAATGTGCCCCATACAAGGGAAGTATCAAACCAAAGTTTTACAACATTCAAAATTGGTATTCATCGAGTCAGATAATTGAAGAAAAGGATGTTGATGGTAAGATTTGATTAAATTTATAACAAAATTATAAATTGCTTTATTATTAGTTTTGTGATGTGACTTTTAGTCTTGGGTAAATATTAATATTGTTTGTCTTTTGAATGTTTATGTCAAACCTTTTTTGATAACATATGGGAAACAAATTTAATTTTAAAATTATTTTAAACTTCAAAGTGCACACATTAAAATGAAACTTTTGAGTAATTTGTTGATGAATTTTGAAATTTAAAATAATTTTCGAGCTGAGATCTAAAATTACGGCTTTTAATTTTCTATGTGGCGTAAATTTTATAATTTCAAGCTCTAGTGCGTTTTCATCTTACATGGTTAAGTGCAATTGGTTTAAAATATGCCTACGAACAGAGACGACGAATTAACGAAGGTGGACAAGGGGTTTGGGCCCCATAAAAATTCTATTATTCGACGTGTTTTGGCAAAATTTGTAATACCCTGGAAGTTTTAAAACTCAACGCACATTTCACTTCGACTTGAAAAAAAAATGTTTTTCCAAATGGAGGACTATTCCACAATGGCAAATGTTTCAAAACCGGGAAACCTGTAAAAATCACGGCAGTATCAGAAAGTGCGGAATTTCCAAAATTGGAGAATTTTCAAAAATCGCGGGTTGTTAAAAAACATGGAAAATATCCAATATTACCGCGGTTTTCGTAAATTTAACGTTTTTCAGTGATTTTGGAGATTCTCGTGATTTTGAAAATTTCGCCCTTTTTCGACATTTCCGTGATTTTGAAAAAGTTTAAAATATCAGGTTAAAAATACATTACAAAAAAAATTTTAACCTTGCAGTCGCCCCTCAAAGCGCTTCGAAAATTTTCGTCAAAAGAATCGGAGACTATTGTGAGGCGATTTTCATCTTACCCCCTTCCTCCCCCAAAAAACACCAAATCCGTGCCTGGTTGCATGAAATTGTTCAGTTATCATTGAAATTTTAAAAATTTTAATTACAATAACGAATGATAAACAATCTGTGAAACAAAATCTTACATCTGCTCTTAACATTGTTTTTATTTACAGTCTATGGAATAAGACAACAAAAAGATTGTAAGAAATACATTCTGGATCCCTTCTATACATTCGAAGACATTCATTACATTGATTACAAAACTGGAAATTTATTTGTAAACGCTTCATTGAAACCATTCAAACATGATGAGTATTGTCTGGAAATTGTAGGAGATGTAATCGAGACATTCATTTGTCAACAAGACGAATTGAATGAAACAAATTATTACAAGGCTGTTGCATTAATGTTATCTATCATCGGATTTGCATTAACACTCATTGTTTACATTTTATTTCCAAAGGTATTTTTATGATTTCATTTCATTTTTTATGATATTTAATATTTTTATCTCGTAATTTTGAGCAGCTTCATGGAAATATACATGGAAAAATTGTAATGTGCTATGACATTTCATTTTTATTTGCATACAAATCACTCCTGATTATTCAATTCATTTATGCAAATTCAAAATATTGTAAAATTATAGGTAAAATTTGCTTAATATTACAATTAAGGTAATAATTTTTATGTTTAATAGCATATCTGACCTACTTCAATTTCATCACCGGCTTCATTTGGACGAATATCATGTGTTTTGATATCTGGCTCACAATTGTGTAAGTAAAGTGAAATTAAATTAATAAGAAATGTGAGTTTTCACAATTTAAATTTAATAGCAAAGGTGCATCAAGGAGGTCAAAACGCTTAATTTTTTATATCGGGTATTCGATCGCCTTGTCCGGTGCATTGCTGATGATTTTGTGTCTAGCACAACACACCGAATTGATGCCTTATTACCTGAGACCTGATTTTGGGGAAACGAAATGCTGGTTCAATGGTAAGAATTGAATTGAATTTAAAATAAAATGAATCTGAAATTACAACTTTTTCAATGTAGATCGTGACACGATGATCCTTGGAACGTATTTCCTCTTTCCATTGGGATTGATAATTTTAGTCAACTCTGTCTTTTTTGTCCTGACAATCATTCATTGTAATAAAGTTAAGCATGAAATTTCACGTGCTCAAAGAACGAGTGTTCGAGAGAAGAAAAAACGACTATTTCAGGCTAACAAGGCGATGTAAGATTAAATTTCAACATTAAATTTGAATTAAAACCATTTTTTTTCAATTTCAATGTAATTTCAGTATTTCAATGAATTTAAAACTATTTATCGTAATGGGAATGTCCTGGATACTCGAAGTCATCTCAGCGTTAGACTCAAAACGTATAATTTATTACATAACTGACACATTTAATGCATTGCTCGGTGTCTTCATTTTCATAATTTTTGTGTGCAAAGGACGTGTATTGCAATTAATCAAAAAGCGTTTAGGTAATATGTGATTACATTTTTACAAGTTAATCCTGATTTAACGTTAACTTTTAAAGGGATACAAGAGGAGCCTGTTCAAATAACGAGAACGACAAGTGCATCAGCCAAAAGAACGCATTTAGTTGACACAAAAGCAACAAAACCCCTTCAAGTACAAGTCGTTGAATGCAAAAGTGCTGAAGAGTAAAAAGTTTGATGTTTAATGTGCATAAAATTAAATTTATAAAGTTTTGAGTATAACTTTGCAGTGCATTTAAAAGTTAAAAGTTATAAACAAAAAAAAAGATGTACATTTAATCCGTTAAACATCCTTTTTTATTTTAATGAGAAAAGTTTTTTCATTTTCCTATAAATTAAAGATGATTTTTTTTTTCTAACAAAAAAGGTCAATTACAGATTGAAATTAAATGACAATCAAATAACTTTTCACTTAGCTTAACTATTTTTAATCATCATCATCATCATGACGATCATTTGCACATAATTGTAGTCGGATGGAAAATATGCCAAGAAGCATTCATTAAAATTAAATAATAATCAGAATAAATGTTTCGAGCAATGACGAAAGTAATATGCTATTTATTACTCAGCACAAAAAAAATTCTATAGTTGTTAATTGTGTTGTGATGTTATTTCAAATGTAAAAATGACTGTCATTTATTATTTGGTACGTTTTATCATCATCATGATCATTATTTTTAGTATTATTGTTATTTAATATGAAAATATGTTCAAATGCCAAGAATGAATGAAGTTTGCTCTGTTGCTCATTTTTCGTTTTCAAGTGCATTTTGTATGGAAAAGTCAATTGTAACAGACGGTTCGTCCACGGTCGCCCCTTAGCATTAGGGGCGGATTGAAAATTATTAACGGTCTTTTAAAATTTAAGCTAAACTTAACTTTTACAAGACGATCGACTGACCCGTATGGTGAACCGCCACTGCTTAGCATTCTGATCAATCGGAGCAAGGTCGAATTTTTTGTGTTTAAATAAGCAGCTCATGAGGACTCGCCATCCCCTTGAGGGTTGTTTTAGGATTGGAATTCAGTCAGAGTAAAAAATGATCAAAAAACCGTTACATTTTTCAATTTTCCTAATTTTTTAAAATATTCAATTTTTTTTTCCGTTGGTTCCAAGTTCAAAATTTTTCAATCAATTCAAATTCCATCAAAATGCACTTTGACAAACTCTTCAGTGGTACAACCTTCTCATTTTTATTATTATGAATTTAATGCAAAACAAAAACACACAAAACTTTTTTTCTTGTATTGGCTTGAATTTTTGTGAGATAATTAAAATGTCGGAATTCCGAAAACATGAAGATGAAGAGAAAAAAAACAAATTTGAATAATTTTCATCATTATTTTTATTATTATTACTATTTTGGGGTATTAAATCATGCAAATTAGAATCAAATAAGCACACGAAAAAAGTATACATACATTTTTTCGAGTTTCCAATGTTGATGCATCACTGTATGATGTGACAAGGAATTTTGGATGGTGTAGTGGCATTGTAAACATTTTTTTTAATCAATTCCTTTAATTTTTACTTTTTCTTGAAATTTTTTGTTATAATAAATTAAAATAGTTTTTTTTTGGTCGTTGAATTTCACTTATTTGTATGGATATTTTAATGAAATTGTTGCCTCAATTTTGAATTCAAGTTGATTACAATTGAAATTAGTTCATTTTGTTGTATGGCATTTCATTTCATTCAATTTAGGTTTAATTAAAATTTTGAATTGACACTGGCTGTAAATTAACTGTGCTGTGTGAATGTGATATTGGTGAACACGAAACGAATTTGATTGTTTATGGATTTAATTTGAATTGGAAAGTATTGAATTAATTTTGTTTCCTTTGAGTTGAAAACGGCTCGTAAATCACCTCGCAGTGCTAGACAAATATGTCAAAAAATGCATTATAAAAGGGTCCCATTGTGAAAATTAACCTTCAAATCACAAACTTCACTCAACTCATTATTCAATTTTACCGCACCTGCCTTCAATCAATTCAAAAAAGCCAAGTAAAATTGATATCTATTATAAATTCCAATCCATTCATTGTCAGTAAACCAATAAACCAAAATTTATGTTTATTTTTATTTATATTTGAAATCAATAATTTTTTTTTCAATCAAGTGATAATATTTAATGCCTCACTTATAAAATGAGTGTGGTGGAAAGAGTAATAAATTTGTATTAAAACCACTGTACAAATTGATAAGTATTGACAGTCTATGACGTTTGTTTGTTTTCTCATTCTCTTTTCCTTTTAAAAAAAAATACCAATAAATATTTCACTAACGTTTTCATAGCCATGAAATGAAAATGAATGAAAAAAAATGTATATGAAAAAGGAAGAACACCATCAGGAAGAATTATAACAATTTCCAGGAAGTGTTGCATATTTTTTGTTTCATTGTATATGAAAAATTTACTGTTTCATTTTATTTTAGGCTTTAGTAGATTTTTTTTAGTGCATTTCGTAAGAAAAAATGCACTATTACAGACGGTTTGTCCGCCGTCACTCTGACACTCTGACCCTCATTTAGCTCCATAACTCCAGAGCGAGGTCAGGTTTTTTTATTAGACAGAGGAGGTCTTAAGGATGATTTTAAACACATTAGTTTTGAGATTGGGCTCCAGAGCCTTCAAAGCCTAAAAAACCGTTAAAAACAGTTAAAAATTTTAAAAATTGATACTTTGTTGATTTAGAAGTTTTCTAAAATGAACTTTAACTCATTAGCTCTGAGATAAGGCTCAAAAATAGGTTTAGGGATTGGGGTAAGGGATTAGACTCTAGAGCCTGAAAACAGTCAAAAGCCCAAAATATCCGATTTTTCCAAAAATTATCAAAATGGCGGTTTTTTCAAAATGGCAGTTATTTTCAAAATAACGGTTTTTTCCCATCATTTAAAATAAAACCACCATTTTGAAATTTTTTGAAACATTCAGTAATTTATTAATTTATAATAATTAAAAATAAAACTTTATTATATTCAATGAAACGAGTCCCATCGAAATGCACTTTTCTAAACCGCCCAGTGGTTAGAATTTCCCATATTTTATAAATTCAATTCAGAACAAACACATCAGAGTTCGTCTTTTGCGTAAATTAAGATAGATGACAGATTGTAGAATATTCGTTCTGAGGTCATCTAACTTAACTTAAAAAAAGATATGAAAAAAAAAATGTAGAACAGAGAGACATTGTACAAAAATTTTTACATGTGTTCTCTGCCAAAATTAAGCCAATATAACGCATTTATATGAAAATAAAAACACTTAAATGAACATGAGAAAGTTTGTTCCTCGTATAACAAAATAATTTATTTAAATTTAATAAAACAAAAAGCTTAAGAGTCTGTGTGACGCCAATCGGGATCATTGAATGGGAAATGGTGTTAAAAAAATGAGTCGAAATTTGATTGAAGACATGAAAAAATTAAGAGTAAATGATTGTTCTCACAAAAAAAAACAACAATTAAGAGCGTGAAAGTAAATCTTTGCCAATTATTTTTTTTTTGTCACAAACATCAATGATGCTTCTAAAATAGTGTATTATTTAATCCATGTCTACAGATATTGAATGGTCACTCATGAAATGAATGATCAATCAATATGATTTTTCTTGAAAAAATTGAAGATATTTGTTTGAATGAAATTCTCATTGTGCTGGAATCAAGTCTTGACTAGTCTTCCACTAAAATTTGAGCTGATTATCTGAGAGGCTCCCAAGTGTCACATTTCTAATGTCAAACGATTTACTGACACGAAAAAGGTGATTACAGTTCATTTAATGTCATTTTTTTAACAATTCACTGTCACTGTATCAAAATTAAAATCAAAACAAAAAAAAACATTTCAAACATATGTCTCTGTATCATATCATATAAAATAAACACATTCATATTAAATATCAGATTAAAAGAAAAAAAATTGTATACAAAAGTTATTGAAAATATAGGTTAATTATACATTAGCGTGATTTGCCTCTTTACATATAAAAATAGTTTATCAAGTGCATCGACTATTTTTATACAACACACACATCGACTTCATAACATTGATGCACAGCACATACACTTTTATTTTTTTTCTCTGGTAACACAAATAAATCACCTGTTTTCAATTCTTTCACATTTAAAATGAAATTTTACTGTTTTCTATTTCATTTTTTCCTTTTTGTAAAATGTAATGTAAAATCCATTATTATGTTGATTCATATCATTGTTTTGTAAATTAATATGATGGAGTTTAATTGTAGTGTGTTGATGACGACCGGTATCAAAACATCAATTACAGTGGAAAAGTAAAATGAATTTCATACCAAATTAAACACAATTAAAAGAAAAAATTAAATAAAATACATTAGAAAATTCTTTTAAATTCCTTGCAGTACAAAGTTGAAATGAAAGAAAAACTGTAATTTTATCATTATTTCATTTTCTGCTAAATTAATTTCAATTCAATTTGTTATCCTTTATTCTGGTGGATTTCATGTAAAAACAATGGATTTAGAGTTTAAAGGGGCAAATTTGAAGTTTTATGGCGATTTCATGATTTGGATGGTCGAATTTTTTTTTTAAATATAAAGAAATCGTTGAAAATTTTGAAATGTTTACACTGAAAGTTGAAAATCTTCTGAAATTTTGAGTGAGTCACACCACAACCATGGTCATTTTACTTAAACGTCTCACAGGGAGTTTACGCGGTGAAATTTTAATGCATTACTCAGTGATTTTGAAAAATTTCAGGGATCAAGGACTTTTGGTCACCCTGACAGACTTTATGTAGCACTATTGGCAGTCTTTCGATTCGTTTTCAATTTCAAATTCAAATTAATCATTTCTGTGTCCACCAACATCAATTTAATACTTTTCAATTTCACATTGTAAGTCTAAGTAAAATACAAACATTGTTATACAAAATTGTTTAGACTATAGATTTTGTTTTTTCGTCGTATCATCACTTTTTCACTTCTAATGATTACGAGCGATCGTGATATTCATTTCAATGATAAATTATTTACTTTTTGTTCTGTATCCACTTTCAAACTGTTTTGCTTTTAATTGTTATTATTATTGCATTTTATTTATTTTTTTTAGTATTTTTTTTCATTTTAACTTCATTTTACTTTATCAATTCAATCGATAAAAAAAATACATAAGAATTTAATTTCAGTCTTTGTATTTCATTGAGTTAAGATAAAAAAGTGTGATTTTGAATGAATTGAATTGTGCCTTTTTATTAAATTTAACACTTTTTAAATTTTTTTTAATTTTTTTATTATTATTATTATGATGACGCAAATATTTGTTTTAAGAATCAACACGACCGACGACGACAAATATTCAACTAAAATTAATTTTACATTTTGATCCAATTGTGATTCAAAATGAACGAGATTGGCATGGTAATTTACTGAAGATGATGAGCGAGAGTGTCAATTGAGTGAGAAGAAACGAATTTTTTTTTATGTGTTTGTCTCGATAAAAATGAATCTTGAGAGTATTTATCACATTTTATGTATGTGAGTGTTACTTAAAGTTTTTTTTAAAGATTACTTTGAATTTCCAAGAGGTTAATGAGATCAAGCAAAAAAGTAATTGTTCACAATTAAGTTTTAAACTATAAAATGTACGTTAAATTGCATTAAGAAGTAGTAATTTCAAGTTCACGCAAATGACAATGTCAATGTGTGACACTTTTTTATGAATAAAATTAGAATTTGAAATAAAAAACCAGGCGTCTCCATTAAAGTAAAACAATAGCAAAAAAAAATGTATTGTTTTTATTTAACTGCTACGTTTTACGTTAGAATTTAAATTTTTTATCTTCATCTATTTATCATGACTGAATTGTATTCTTTATAAAACAACAATCTATTCAATTTTTTTCATATGCAAGTAAAAGTGGAAAAATAAAGCCTTTTTATTCTTTATTTTTTTGTACAGTAACATTTTGTTTACCTCTTGTCTGCATAAACTTTTTCATATTGATAAAAATTTAAGGAAACCTTAAATTTTATCGAGTGAACAAAAGTGCATTTTAATACATTGACTAAATCTTTGAATGGACCCGTCTGTAGGTCTGAGTGCTCTTCTGAGGCCTCCCTTTAAATCTGAAGTCTTTAAATATTTCAAAGAAATGAGCGCTCATTATCTCAAATGACCAATAGATTCGAAGACTGTTCCCATGAGAGCATTTTTTACTTCAATATTCACATTAAACAAAAAAAATATCATTAAATCTGAATATGTGACAATATTTAATTTGCCTCAATATAATCTGTTCAACAAGTGTGATAACATGTGTGTTTGTTTTCACAATATGTTTATTTTTTTGCTTTAGAAATGTAAACCGAAACAACGCAATTCACTGGAGTTTTTTCATGATATTGATACTAAAACGATGAATAAAAAGATTTGTTGAGCAAACAAATAATGAAAAAAAACTTTTAATGCATATTTAATTTTCATCTGTGCATGATTCTGATTGTTTATTTTTTTCTCATATTATGTTAAGCTGGAAATTGATGAATTGTGAGTTGAAATTGAATTTTTGTACAGCATTTCAAGTGCTAATTTTATTTTTACATAATATATGCGTCGTTAGTACTTGAAAATAACAATAATATTTGAACAAGTTAATCAAAAGTAAACATAACTTGAGATTTATGAATATAAAATGTAAGCAAGTGAACATTCAAACAAATGTGACGAATTTCAAAATGGTTTGGAAATGAAGATTTCAAACGATTGAGCGGTTAAGAAAATGCATTTCAATTGAATTTCAGCCCTCTTGAGATTAAAAAAATTTGGAAAAATCTTCCTCATTCAACACAAAAAACTGTAACCCACATTCCTGACATTTGCCTTCAATTTCATTTCAATTAGATCAAAAATTATCCGCATTTTCAACTGATTGCAGCCTTCCAATCAAAAACATATCAATTTCAAATCAATTGAATAATGCCTTCAATTTAAATGACAAAAAAAAGGAATATTTGAAATCAAGACACGTGCTTTCATGTTTTTTTAAGCAACCATAAGCAGGTGTTACGATTTAAATTATATCTTCAGCAAAAAAATATCCTTAAGTCATGTTTATGCAATCAATTTGATATTTGAGGAGCAAAAAAATGAAATGGCACCATAAATCAATCATAAAATTAAATCGAGATATCTCATATTTTGTCATCAAAACCAATAACATGATCATAAATTATTAGAATAAAATTAAATTTATAAGAAAAACAAAATTTTACAGATTCATATTCAAATTCACTCTCATTTTTTTTATTTAAGTTATCAAAACTCGTTATCTGGAGGAATATTTTTTGCGATGTTAAAATTTCATACAATTTTATCTCATCATCTGATATAAACATGTAAAATTTTGATACAAATAAGTGGGATTGTTGATTCACGTTTAAGATATAAATCTTTCAAGGAAATTTTTTTTTCTCGTCTCTATTGTTGATGGAAATTTATAGGTTTTCTTTGTATTCTGTAAAATGGGAAGCATAAAAAGATAAGGGAACAATTTTCTATGAATGAGTACAAGGAAAATACTCGTGTACGTCATGATTACAACATAATAACATTAAATGAAGAAAAGAAAAAGGAAAATCATCTGATTGTGCGTGCATTGTGTAAATTAAACAATTTTTTCGGTTATCAGGGGTTAGGTCAAAGTCAAGAGTATGAATATATTATGACCCTGTTATGATAATGGAGTTCATTTATCGTGAATTTTTCATCGTCACTTAGAACACTTTTTCCATCAATGTTAAGAATAAAAATGTAAAATCGTATGTTTAACTGACTTCATTAATGATATCAATAAATATAAGAAGAAGAAAAAGATAAAACTGAATCAAACACGCGTAAAATGAATTATTTTATTGCTCCTCGACAAATAAAATTGTACGTTAAATCGACTTTTTCCAGTTGTTAACTCACTCACAGCTCATAAATACCGAATTTATTATTTGCTTGACAAAGACAGAGAATTGTAATAAAAAAAATGGTTTTGTTTGTGTATGACATTTTTTTTTGTACAAATAATGAAAGTCAAACATAAAAAGAAGGAATGTTTTTTTTTTGCTTTAAGGCAATTGTTTGACTCTATTAGTTGTGTTTACTTCTCATTTTTTTCTCTTCTAACTTAATTATCATTATTATTATTTAACTTGATTATGTTTACTTTTCTCATCATATTAAATCATGTATGACCTTGAACTAAAAAGTTTGAATTTAATTTTAACCCAGATAAGGCGGTATATTTTGCCATTTTTAATAAAAAATATTCTAAAGGTTCATTTTGGACAGCTTTAGATACTGTTCATTAATCAAAAGTATAATTTCAAATGACTTGAAATCAAGATTGCTTGTCCTGCTCGAAGGTTTTTTTGCTTGTTTAAAAGGAGCCTTTTCTTTAAAAATATGTTCGCATTGAAATTTTCTTCAAACGATTATCAGAGTCCATGCTTTTTCCACGAAATTTTAATTCCATCATTTTTTTTTTACCTTAATATCAATTAACGTGCAAAAACTAATCTTCTATCTGCCAATTTTTCTCTATTTGACATTTTTTTATTACGTTTTACGTTTTTATAAAGGAATTTTTTTTTGAAAACTCAAATTTAATAAAGCTTGAAATGGAATTGTGAAATAAGATAAGATAAAGGTCTCATGAGATTTTATCTCCATTCATACATTCACTTACATGTATGAAATAAATTTAATAATAATACAAATAAAGTTCAAAAAAAAAAGAAAAGTAAGTTTTACAAAAGTTAATAAATAAATTATAAGAGAATGAGTGTTTATTTTACAAAAGAATCAAAATAACACTGAATTAAATCAATATAAAAAAAATTCAATCAACTTTAAAGGAAAATAAAATTTTTTTTCCATTAAAAAGTATTTCTCTCCATTTCCACCATGAATAATGTAAACTGTATTTGTAAGGAAGTGGAATCGAAACGTAAACAATTTTAAACACTCAATTTAATAAGAAATGTAAGAAACATATAAAAAGATAGAAATTTTATCGTTACAGTATTAAATATCACTTCGCTTATATTTATTTGATATCGAAGAAAGTTAAATAATAATAAAAAAAATCGTATAAAATGAACTCACCTCTTCAACAGAATCACTTTCAAATAAATGAATGTGAAGCAATGGATCACGTGGATTCTTCAACAAATAAACCATACCATTTTCTGGTCCATATATTTCTGCAATTTGATTTGATTGTGAATCTGATGATGTGGAATTATTACTGCGAGAATTGATGCTATTTGACTTATTTGGTACAATAAATTCAAAATTACGACTTTTTGTTTTCTGAGGCTTTTGAATTACACTGAAAATAGAATGAAACGAAATGTGAGAGACATTTCAAGTGAAAAGTGAATTTCAATTACTTACCGACACATTCCAACAATATACTTGAGTTGATGTGCAAACTGTAACTCAAAATCAACATTATATGCTTCGAATACTCCATGTTCAATACCGACTGACAACTGCAAGTGAAAAAGAAAACGAAAAATTTTAATATTTGAAGATTACTTGACTGGGAATATGTTTAAATTTAAATATTTCCATGTAAGATGAAAATTTTTACTCAAAATAATTATGCATGCAACTGTTTACAGTTCAGTAGTAATCCAAATCTTGTGGGTTTATGTTAAATTCATGAAAAGTAAAAATTTTATTTCAAAAAAGATATTTACATGGAGAAGGTAACATCATGAAAATAAAGTACATGATAAATAAAGTGTTTTTTACTTTCACTAATAATGTTATGTAGGGTCGTGTCACTGTCTATCGCAAAATATCAGTTAAATGACACTCTTAGGTTCCGCAAGTGCTTAAATTCGCTAACGTAGGCCTATGTTAAGTGTTTACAGGTCGGTTGTGGGTTTTAATTTGTAGAAAGTTTCATATCAAATTTGAAAAAGAACGGGTATTGTAAGCACTTGTTTAATTTTCGTTTCGCGTTGCGGGCAGTTTGCGGAACATTTCAAATTAAGAGTGTACGATTTTATGAAAATTGATACACTATACACGATTGGACTAGATGAGGATTAGGTTCACGTTCAGATCAGATCAGATTTCTAGGGCGGACTCAGAAGAGAACTATCACTCAGACCTACAAACAGGTCCATTGTGCATACTCATTATCATAATATCTGAAGAAGCAGAAACGAAATCTAAAGAAACAACTTAAAAAAGAAGTCCACTAGACCTGATTCAATTCAGGAAAGTGACCACAGCTTCTCAGAAAGCTAAGCTGGGCAAACGCCTTCACTTCAATCAATACTAGGAAAGTATACACCCAGCGTGATACCACGCAATTTGGCATACTTGGGACATATACAAGGCAGATGTGCAGCAGCCTCCGCTTGTTCAGAGCAGCATTTGCACATTGCATCTCTTGTGTCAAAATGAAGGCTCACGTTAGTCTTGCATTATGATTCTAAGCATATCCATCAAATAATTTTAATGTAACGAAAAATGGTGACACAACCCTACTGCATTATAATCTGCTTTTAACATTTTCCTACAACTTGCATCAAAAAATGAATTTTCCCACATATGAAAAGCACTTTGAACAGATCACATTTTCCGAAAAAGGACTTTATCTGATTAATTATTCAGCAAACATAATCTTTTATATCAAATATTAGAACTATTTATAGATTTAAGTGCCATACACTTAGATATGCTTTTACCATTCTTTGTATCTCATTTTCACTGCACGAGTAGCAATGTAAACTAATGTAATGAAGAAATTTTCTGTAACAGAATGCGATGAAGTCGTATCATATCTTCTCAAAACATATTTGTTTCATTTATTTGCGTTTTAATATCCTGGTAAATAATTTTATGAAAGATCATCTATCATTAAGGTCATGTGTAAATAAATAAATAAAAAAATGTATTGAACATGAACTGGGACAAAATAACACTACTTGTGAAAAAAATTTATGAGGTCATAATTCAAGGTGACTTTACTTGAATGGTTCTAAATGATGAAATTTGAGATGAATCCATTTCAATGTACATTGAAAAATTATTTGATTTGAATTGAAATTTATATATTTTAATGGCCAATAACATTCATAAGTTAATTTTTCTTTTCATTACTATTCAAATCATGTGTGTTTAATTTAAAATTAAAATAAAAAAAAAAAAATGTTCTTTTGCAGTTAAATGAAATAAAACCAAGAGAACTTTTATTCAAATTTTATGTACATGACATTAAATGATAATTTTGGGGCATGTTAATTGATCCAATTTTAACTCTCTGTCTTAAATATCAATTGAAATCGGATATAAGCAATTTAGTGTACATTATCCGTGATATTTAACAGCTAAGAATAGGAGAAGAACAATTCTCAATGAATCAAGTGAAATTTGAGAATACAATAAATGTTGTGAATGTTTGATTCAGATTTAGATTAAAGTATTATTCATTTATTTATTTATATCTCAATGTTATTTTTGTATTTTAAGTAGAGGTTAAAATAAGATTGAAAATCCTACTGAGATTTTGCTTCTTATTCCACTTTTATTATCAGAATATAAAAATAGAGTTACAACTCCACAATGAATGGATAATGGATCTGTATTTTTTTTTTATTATGTTAGTGCTATTTTTTTTAGATTGACGTCACTACGCATTCAACGTCATACGCAGCACATTGTTCTGTGAAAGTTATTTATGATTCCAGGATATTGCATGAAAGAATTTTAATGTATTTTCCGTTGTTCATATGAGTTCGGTTTCCTTGTAAAAATTGTATTTAAATATCGGTTTAAGGCTTGTCAATGAGGAATCTAACATTAACCCAATCATAATTTTACACTGCAAAAGAAAATGCCCCGAAGCCACAGTAAAGCTAGAGCCACAGTAAAGCTAGAGTCACAGTAAAGCCAGAGCCACAGTAAAGCTAGAGCCCCGAAACATCCCACAGCACGTCATACAGACTAGACTGAAGTTATCAATGACTTTGGTAGCCAAGGGGAGGGTTTTTTTAGACCCCCTGGATCCTTCATGACGCGCTCCAAGTATCATCAACGCCTTTTCCCTGAATGTTTGCTGTTTTTAATTTTTTTCTACTTATAATTGACAAAATCAGATTTCAGCGTCAGACTTTGGTCGGTTTTGAAAAATTTTCCCATGGCAAAGTCGTTGATGTGTATACAAATCGTTATAGAATTAAATTTTACAGGACTTCGTATTTGAGTTTTTCGATTGAACGCTCCAGATCGATCAGCAGCTGCTAATAGGCTAAAAAAATCTCTCGTAATGAGTTAAATATCATCAAATTTTGATTTTCGTATTAAAATTCACTTCTTGAAAATTCGATTTATTTGAAGTGAAAAATGATCCATTGAAAATTGGATCCATCACAATTTTTTATTGATTTACTTTCATTTTGTTGCGTAAAAAAATCACTTTTGTGGTTACTTTTTTTTGGCTTCTTTTCAATCCAGTAACAAAAAAAAGCACTCTTTCAAAACCAGACATTGCCATTTTTTTCTCTGCCAACTTTCAACATTACAAAAACAAATATTTTTTTTCCTTCTAATCAATTAAATAACAACAATAATGTAACAATTTAATCTTTATAGCTGTCAGTTACCTCCAACCACTTATGCCTTATATAGTATGAGTCCATTGAACGATGATTATAATTTTTCTCAAGCTTTTTCACCATGATTACATTTTCTTTATATTATTATTATTATTTCAGTGTTTGTTCAGATCATTCCAAGTAATTTAATGTATTGCAAGAGGAAAATGTTAGATTAAATATAAAATAAATTAATGTGGACATTTTAAATGAGAAGCAATTTAAAATCGATTAGGAGTGATGTCGTTTTTAACGTCTTTTCACCATTTTGAGTGCATTTTTATTGTAATTTTTATTTGAACAGCATGAAAAAGAAAGAGATGAAAAAACCATGAAATGTAATTAAATTATTGAAAAAATTGTGGTTACCTTTTAACATTGATTGAAGCGGATTGAGATTATTTTTGATTATTTTTTTGGTCATAATTTTTTATTTAAATGTGAAAATTGGGTCCTTTTCCATGAAAATTATTCAAATTTTAGCAGGTTCTTATTTAAAAAAAGTTAATAAAAAGTTGATTAAATTTTTCAAGTTACCTCCCATTGTTTGTACAACTTTATATTGATTAATTATGATAATTTTCATTTGAATATTATGCGACTCTTGTGAAAATTTCTGGTAATTTTCCTTGAACCTATGTCAAAAATGTGTCTTTCCACTTTTTTTCTCTGTTTATGATCTAAAAATTTGACAAGACCCATTTGCATTACTTGTGTTTAGTATTTTGCTGCTTTATTTTACTTTTTTTATGATTAGGGATAATAATAAATAAAAATAATAATAACTTAACAGGCAATCATACTGAGTTTTGTTGACACGCGATGAAGTTGGGATAGTATGAGGGAGAATCGAGCAAAGTGAAAATGAAATCTTTTTTTTGAAAAATTTTCTGTCATACTTGAAATTTTGGCTCTCTTGTATATTAAAATTGACCTTAAGCGAGTCAATCAACCCCAATTTGATGAAATTTGATCATTTTTTACATTAATGCTTTGACTATGCTCTCGTGCTGGCGAACAGTAGCAGATTGGCCATACGAGCAATCTGACAAATGCTAGAAAGACGCCAATCGATCGTCTTGTAAAAGTTAAGTTAAATTTTAGAGAAAATCATATAGAATGCCAGGGCCGTTTGTAATTTTGAATCCGCTCCTGATGCTGGGTGGATTTCGTTTTAATTTTAGTCCCTCATTCCTAGAATTTGCACGTGAAATGAATTTCATTGCCTTTGATTTATTATCATTACAAATAAGTTTATCAAACAACAATCATAATGTTATTCTGATACGATTAAAATCGATATCTCATGGGTACCATTTTCTTCGTTCCTCTTCATTTCATTTATTTTATTTGATTACATTTACTCTGCCTTCCATTTTGACTAGAAATTTTACATCCCTGTAATGACTCAAATAATTTTACCAAAAATAATCAAAACTTTCATCTAGGAAATTCACAAAAAAACATACAAATTTTATCGCTTTCACCCCTCCAAGAAAATTGCATTAACAGACAACAACAAAAAATTTCAATGCCATTCAGTATTACATTAAAATGCACCCCAATGTAATTTCTTTCATTTCAATGTGTTCAACACAAAATACCATCAGAGCAAAAGAAGAAGGAAGATTAAAAGATTTGATATGCAATTTATTTCTTACATACCCTTGTAAAATTATCATGATTCCTGATGTCGGCAAGTGTCCATGGCATCATAAATGACGAGAACCGAGGATCCACACTTGACTCACCTCGCCAAATCAATTGAACGAGTTTTGTCTTCATTATTTTAGATTTATTTGCCTTTTTGATATTCATATAAATTAAAATTAAATATTTTCTTTTACATTTGACACTCAATGGCAGGATTTAATTTATTTGCCAATTTTTTGTATGTTGATATTCAAAGTAAATTTCATTGATTTTTCACTTTAATTAAATATTTTCCTTTTGTGTATATCGAAAAATCCACAAACCATTTGAATATGTTGTTTTTTTTATTGTAATCTATACAATTTTTTTTCTACATGCAATACTCTCCATACTGCTGTAACATAAATATATGTTTTGTGTAAATACACAAATTATTGATTTTTTGCTTTGACAATTTTTTTTCCTTTACATTTAACGTTAATATTCGATTTTAATAAAATATTTTACGAATTTCAATTAGAATTTATCAAATAAATGTTTAAATTGTGATTTTGAAATTAAATTTGTGATTAATTTACATAACAAATTATTTCACTTTTTATGCCGAGTAAAGGTAAATATTTTTACTCGTTCCGTATGAAAAACAATCGATATTCAACAGAATTTGAAGATTCCTTTTTCATTCCTTTACACTTAATTCAATTTATTTTTATTTGGAATTTTAAGAATTTAAAATTGATTTCCTCTTAATATTATGTTGACTTTTTAATATTACTTATTAATTTATAATTATTTTGGTAATTAAAATTACATTTACTTTTTTTCACTTTATGAACAAAACAAGGATATAAATAAATAAACCGATTAATGCTACAGTCTGAAGTCTGTAACCGACTGAATTAGACTGACAGTTTGTTTTGTCGGTTACTTATCGTGTGAATGTAAAACGATAAAATGCGAATATACACGACATTTTGCATTGTTAGGATAAAAGTACAGTATATATTCGATTTAATGAAATGTGAATTGATTTTGATGTTTAGTTATTTAAAATATTTCTGAATAATTTGAAAGAATGTCAAATTTACAATATAAAAGTAGTAAAAATGTTTCTTACGATTGTAAATATATATTTTTCCAGTAATTCGAAGCACTACTGTACTTAATGCAACATACAGTATACATACATACATTTGCATGTGCTTATATTGCTTGATTCTGAGTTTATATGAATTTGTAAATTTGAATTATATGACCGTTACATTTTTGGTAATAATAAGTCAGATCTTTTAGTAGAGCCTGGTAGAAAAGGAGGACTTATAAACTAAATCTAAATTTTATAATGTTTAAAATTATAGTTGAATAAGATAAACACTATTACAAGACAAATATTTTTCTTTAGAATTCCGAACGGTAGCATAAAACAATTGAGAGAGATAAAATTTAGGTCCCATGTAGGAATCGGAACAGTGTTCATTAAAACCTGTAACAGATTATAAAGAGGTTAAGAATACAAAAATAGAAAATTTAAAATAAGATGAAAATGCTATCAAATCGGAAAATGAGGAAATGGAGAATTAATCAAAATTACCAACTACCGGCGATCAAATATTGTATTAAGAATCAAAATAAAAAAATCAAGAAGGCAATTTTAGATAAAAAACTTCATCAACCATTAAATTGGTATGTAGAAAAATCCTATGAATACGCTGAAATTCAATACAATCAGCTAAGTGTAACACAACTGAATAAGGCTCTTAAAAATTTAATGTATGATTCTTCCGAGAATCGGTAATTTCAATTAACTTGTTTAATAAAAATGTAGTAGAAGTATGGTGTGAAGAAAAAATAAAAAGGGTTCAGAAAATTTGAAAAGACATGTGGAATAAAAACACCTAAAAAATAAGATGCCAGACATGATTGAGAAAGCTTATAGAAAAGAAATAATTGAAAGCATAATAAATATTTCAGAGAATTCTATGCTACGCTTGCTACCCGAAAACGGTGTAGTAGAAGATATATAGTATAGTGATGACATGAAAGAATTCATATTTAGTAAAAGTCGGGAGTTATATACAGAGAACGGAGCAGTCCTTGAACTATAATGAACAAAGAGATCTTCTATTCTTAAAATTTTATTTTGAGACATTAAATGAAAAAACATATATAAAGCATATTTAAGAATAACAGCTCATTGAAAGTGTCAGGGCTTTTTGCAACTAAAGCTAAACAAAAAACAATCTAAAGAGTAAGAGAGGTCAATTGAGAAGCTATAGCCAAAGTTAACTTAACCTTCTGTTTACCTCTTGAATCCCATTTTACGGTATTCTATCTGATAAACTCACAACCAGACCCTTAAAGAGATTTTTAAAATCCTACTACATTTCTTTTTAATTAAGGGTCTCGAAAATCGAGCAAATCCCGAACAAAAGTTCGTAAATGGAACCCCAAGTAATCATATTATAAATTTATGATGGATAAAAAAAATGCAAAAAAGGAATCTATTTGATGCAATGAAATGCAATAAAAAACAAACATGAATTCGTTAACTTATAATCTTTATGACATTTAAAATATGAAACATATGAAAAATTGTTTCCGTTGTCTCACATTGTTTTTAAAACCTTAATCCTTCATAAAAAAAACAGATTTCATGAAACATATGTATGGGAACCATTTTCGTCTCATTTTCAAGGCCATTTCCAATTTAATTCCTTTAAATTTAAAATATTAATCGATTTTCATCATCATAAGTATCAAAGTGACCAAAACTTGAGTAGAGTTACAAACAAATAACAATAAATTACATTATTGTAATGTCATGAGTAGGTGACTTCCAAAGATACGTCAAAATTACTTTTGTAACTTTTTTATTGTACTCGAAAAATTGTTGTAAAATCGTTTACAGAAAATGCATGAAAATTAAATTTTTCTTTTAAAATGGAATGTATCTAAATTTATCTTGACAAACCTTTCAGTATAAATTTAGATGATTATTATTATTATTATACATTTAACATATTTATCATCGTGTTTGATGATGTGAAATATCTGTCGTGTATATTTTTTTTTTCTATTTGTGTTTATAAGTTTCAATAATTATATACAATCAAGTTGTATGAAACATACGGTTAGCTCTATATAAACTTAAAGGCTTAATACATGGAAAAAAAAAATTATTATTATTAAATAGTATTTTACATTTAAAGGCGCTCCACATACAACCACATGTTCCATCATCGTAATAAACAGAACGATGTGATAGGAATTTTTTTTTGTTGTATCGTATATTTGAATGCATTATTATTTTTTTTTCATTTAATATTAAATACATATGTACAGAAATCTAGTCATTCGTCGTTAAGTCGTTGAATCATTCACATCAGTGCTAAATTTTTGTTTACGATTTTTATTTTTGATAATATATTTTAATATTGACATACCAATACAAACACTGAACTTGATAAAATTTTGATAGTAAAAAAGAATGTTTTTGCTTTGACATTCAATTTGAAATTAAAAGAAAAAAACAACAGAAACCTGTTGATTTGAAGAACCAACATGTGATTTAACATCATATAACACAAAAATTAAATCTAATAGAAATCAAAGGTGTTAAATTGAAATAAAAAAATTGAAACGTGTCTCAGCAAAGAAAAATAAATAAACTAAAATCTTGAGTAATGAAATTCAATTAAATTATTTTAATGAAAATAAAAAACTGTTATAAATTGACGTCTCATTTAAGCAAAATTAATATAAAAAAGTATTTAATTTAGCAATTGATTTTCAATGTGTAGTTAAGTGAACCAAGTTTTTGAACAAACAACAAATAAATCATCTTCATTATCTTACATTATGTTTTGAAATCATTTTTTTAAGTGTCTTACGTAACAGAACTCTGGTAAATTTTGCTGATCATCATCAATTTTTATATTATATCAGTAAAAAAAAATATTCAACAAAAATATTGTAAACTAAACAAATGTATTCAAATCAAGGTGCTTCGAAGTCTGACAACGGAATTTTTTTTTTTGAAAATTTATTTTTAGAACTGTGATTATAAACTCAAATTAACTGGAATTTCAACGGAAATTTTTCCTCATAATTCAATAAAACATTGAAAATTAAACAGATTTCAATTTAATTACTCGCGCATACGTGAAACAAAACTTTTCAATTAAAAAATAAACAGTCAAGAAACGTATCAAAGTCAAGTGTGATACAAGTCGCGTTAAAGACATTGAAAAAAAAAAATAAATATTGAACAGGAGAAAGTGGTTTATGTTGTGTTATGTTTGTTTAATGCACTTTCATAAAATGTATCAAAAAATAAATTGAATAAAAACAATCACGTAGTTTAATTTTGATTTCAAATGATTTAGTTCAGAAATCAAAATTAAATTTAAATTATTTACAAGAGTGAATTTAAGAAAATTAATAACGGAGCTGAACAGTATTTGAACTAAAAATTTCAGGTGAGTAAAATTGTAATAAAATTGTGGTTTTGAATTGTGTGACTCAAGAATTTGTCTGAAGCCGGTATACTTTAAGCTGAAATTCAATAGTTGAATTCTAACATTTTGGTCCGAAAAACAGATAGTGTTCGAGTCAATCTCAGTCAAATATCAAGTCATTCTAACAGTCCCCAAAACTACACGGTGTTCTTCCAGTTAAAGAACAAATCTTAGAAGAAAGTTTTGCTCTAAACTCAATATTTCTTTGGAAGGTGGTCAATTCTTGAAATGAAAGAGCAACTTCCAAAGCATTTCAAGGTTCACGCTGTTTAAAGGAATGGCATTTTAAACTCCTGGAATGTGATAAACGTATTTTATTTTGAGTATTCTTTACATTTAAAATTAACACTGAGAATACGAACAGTAAACAGAAAAAAATAACTTAAATTCTTCTTTGTAATATCCAAATGAGAAACAAATGCATTTACTCGCCTTCGAACGAATTAACATCACTTAAGGTTAACGGTGTGCTGACGATTGTATTACATAAAATAAAATAAAAATACGTCACTCGTATAACAAAATTTAAAAAAAAAGAAAGATGAAATGTAACTTAAAAACAGTCAGTGAGTGAGTAAAGTGAAAAGACTCTCCATATATGATGATAAATTCGTTTTGTAAGTGATTGTGAGATGAATCATTTATAATTTTATTTTTCTACGAATTTTGTATCATTTTACATGTAAATGTGGGCACTTAAGTATATATTTTAAATTTGTGGTTAATCATCTTAACCACTCATAACCATTCGGACAAGTTCTTCATAGTTAACTCTCCCATTTTCGTCTTCCAATCCAGCTAACAGTTGATCAGCTTCATCTTCCTTCAATTTATCACCCATTGACATTAAATGATGTTTCAACTCTAATGCACTTATTTTTCCAATTCCATCACGATCAAATTGCTTCAGCTCATCTACAAATTCTTCACTCATATAAGTATTTTTCTTCTTTGACAGCGCCTCATAGATTGGAATGAAAATTTCAAATGAAATTCTATCGTCATTTGTAAATTGTTCAAGGATTTTCTTCAAATCAGCTTCAGTTGGATTGAGACCAAGTGTCCTGAGACACTCACCCACCATTTTATGATTTATTTTGCCATCACCCAAATCGTCAAATATATTGAATGCTTCTTGAAAATCTTCCAATTGGTCTTGAATTGAATTTGTCATGGTCTGATTATGTTCTAATTGGTATATTTTGTGAATTGTAAAAATAAAAACACTGAAATTATAAATAAAATCACGTCTATGCAAATAATCGATTGTTGTTTCAATGAATTGTAACCAAACACTGTCAAGTAATCGAGCACGACAATGATGACTAAAGTCGAGAAATGAGAAAAAATATATATATTTTTTTTTTTAATTTTATCTTATGTACAGCTGCATTTCGTTTAAATAGAGAGAATAGTGTCAATGTTTGAGATAAGACTCAAGAAATAAAGGAAACAAAGGAAGTGAGTCCATTTTATTCATAAAATGGATGATTCAAAAGTTTTATGATAAAGAAAATTAATTTCTTATATTTTTTTAATTGAAACTGATGAGGCTTAGTAAGTGCTTTAACCTCATCGTGACACTACAAAACTAATTTATTAATTTTATCACAGTCATACAAGCAAATATTGGTTGTTATCAGTGATTAAGAGTGAATTCTTTCGTTGAGATTCGTTGAGATTCAACAAAGTAAAATTAAATTGAAGATTCTCATAAAATTTTTAACAATTCTATTCAAACCTGATTAAAAAAATAATAATTCAATTATAATTTTTTCTTTTTGAACTATTTTGAACGAGATTCCATTCTATGAAATAAAATTCTAGTAGTTAGAAATAATAAAAATAAACGTGAAATGTTAAATTAGTTGACCTGACACACATTTTTCATTATTATTTAATTTAAAAAGATAAAATTACGACATTTTTTAACAATATTTCATTCTTGAATTTCTTCTTCTTCTTTGTCACATTGTTTAACGATTCACAGTGCGTTTCAAATTACCTTCAGCTATTAAATACTTAAGTAAAATAAAAAAGAAAGAGGTGTATGAATCATTTATTTATTACATCAAAAGTAATGTAAAATTATAACTAGATTTAACTTACTATATCATTTTTTTTACATTATTTTAATGTATGTCAAACACAAAACCGGAAGCTTTATAAGAAATTCTTATTCACTTTAAACAAGTCAACATGAAACTACTCTTCTTCTATAATGATTTAAAATCAAGATAGTGTAAAGTTTAAGTGATATTAAAGTGTTAAATAATATAATTCAATTTTTATGGTTTCACTTTACTCCAATGTGATATGCTTCGGTTTTAGCGTGTGTCTTATAAACATTTCTTATTGTATTGAATTTATCAACATGCTTATCTACAATTTCAGAGGAAGTAGAATTTCTTGATATGTTTATTGTAATATTGTCTTGGAATTTTAGCGCATTTAACTTTGACTTGAAAAAAATGCGACTATGGGGGGCTGTCTGTCTGATCGTGTCATCTCGTCTTATCAAAGACATATATATGGTTAGGTGAATTTACTATGGTGCGAAAAAATTACTACATCCTAGATCCAGGGTGTTCGCGAACCGTGAAATACACTACAGTAAGAATAACGCTTACCACTGGACTTCAGAAGCAAGACTGAGGGTTTTTCCGATATTATCCAGTTTCCAAACCCTTCGAAATTTTATAGAATCATTGAAATCTATTGGAATCATCGAAATTTTTCGAATTCATCGAAATTTTTCAGAATCATCGAATTATAGCTCGATTTTCTCTTAATGCGCTTAAATATGTCGTCCACAATTACGTTCTACATTTTTCTTTTAAATTAAATCATCGTGACACAAACGTCAAACCATTTTATGCTTATAAGAATAAAATTTCAACTCTATAAATAGAATTCAATTGAAAAGAAGCACGAGTGTGAAGTTTACACCGCAAGTTAATTGAATTATTTTGAATTTTCGATCGACATGGAAAATAAAAAGAAAGAAAATGGAGAAGAGTCACCTGACAATGAAAGCTGTTTCTCTAGTATCACAAATCTCACAGCTTGGTTTAGATCTGATTCGTAAGTAAAAAATTAACTTCTTTAAAGAGGCATGAAATGACATTTTTATTACTTGATTGGGTGATTGCACTCACGCTTCTGTTCACATTGGAATATAAATTTTTCTCATGCGTGCTTATAAGTACGACAAAAAAAGGGTTAAAGTTGAATTTAATTTACTTTATTTAATTGAATTATATTCTTTAAATTCATGCTACTTACTGTCAATGGAAAAGAAGTTCATTTTGGAGAGTGAAGTTTGAAACGTCTCAATCACGCATGTTCATGAAAATAACTCAGTCAATAAATTGGGTCTCGTTTGGCTTTCAAAGCGCTCAATTTCGCATTTTTAACATTTTTTCATGGAAAATCATATTTTTGTAGAGCTTCGCCTTCGCTCAAGTGCTTAATGGCATATTGCATAAACTAAGGGGTCAAAAAATATCTTTATGCTTGGTATTTGGGGCCCGATTAAATTTATTTTTACTTGCCTTTAATCAGTAGCTTGTTAATTAATTGCCTGCATAAAATTTAAGCGAACTAAACACTCGTTAATTCCAATTATAAGCATTCCATCCAAGTTAAATGTAATAAAAAAATGAATCGTAAAAAAACTCTTCCATGTACATAAAATTCATTCACAGTAGCATCGAATTACATCATTTATTCATACAAAGTGATATTATTTTTATTGTTATTAGCGTTCTTAATTAATTGTGCTTGAATTTCACTTGGATTCTCATGATCAGTAACGATGTAATTAAAATATCAACTGTCTGTATAAAAATTTCAAACAATTTCTTATAAGAATTAAAATTAATGCGATTAGTGTCTCATTAAAGTTGACTGAAAACTGGAAGATGATTTAATTGTAATTTTAATTCAATTCCAAATTAAGGCCGAAAAATATTTGATCATTTGACTTTTATGATGATGAGTGACTGAGTGTTTCATATTCATTTATATTATTGTATTTATATCAATTTGATATCATTTTATAATAATAACAATCGTATGACGATTGTAAATTTTGAAGAAATACTCCTCGTAATCTTATCAGCAAGTATATGAACAGACTGATATCATATAACAAGGCACTTGCTCCACAGTCTGTTTAAAGTTATTGTAAAAGGAATATCCGATTTAACGAATTAAGAATGCCGAACAATCATAATAATAGGTAAAAATTGAATTTAATAATATACAAATAAAATTGAAATGAATTAAATCAACTTAAAAAGAAATAGAAAAAAATGTAAAATGATACAAAATTCGTCTTTGAATCACATTCAATTGAATATTTTGCACTGAACAGTGACTAATGAATATAATTCAGTATTTGCAAATGTGTTAATGACTTCTAATTGTCTACTATCGGAATTGATCATCAGCAATTTTTTGCTTACTCGTTACAAAAAATGAAATGTCTTCAATATTCAGTTACACAAACTCACAAAATCCCATGAATCTGGCTTTGAATCCATGCGAAATGTTTCAAAAATCATTTTGATTGCCATTTCAAGCTTAGTGTGTTAAATGAACGTAAAAATATTAAATTAAATAGAGTTAAGTCAATTAAAGTGATGAGAAAAGACATATTGTCAATTATACTGGAATGTATTTGAGTGTGTGTGTGACATTGTGACAGTTATGTAATTTAATTTGAACTTTTCACACAATTTTTTTTTCTATTTTAATAGAATGGCTCATCTGAGACCACTTAAAATCACAACCGTCGGTGATGGAATGGTTGGAAAAACTTGTCTACTTATAACATACACAGCTAACTCATTTCCAGAGGAATATGTTCCAACAGTATTCGGTAAGTGAAAGATTTAAAATCAAAAAAAAAATAAATTTGTATTTTTGGTTTAAAATGTTTACAGATAATCACGCGACAATTATCACAGTAGACGGTAAAGAATATAATTTAACTTTATGGGATACAGCCGGACAAGAAGATTATGAAAGACTGAGGCCATTATCTTATCCAAATGTGAGAATCCTTTTTTTCTTGTAATTCCAATAAGAAAAGTAATTTAACAAGCATTTTTTTCCTATTAGACTGACTGTTTCCTAATATGTTACTCAATATCAAGCAGAGCTTCATTTGATAACGTCCTATCAAAGTGGTATCCAGAAGTTCGGCATTTTTCACCTAATGTGCCCATTGTTCTAGTTGGTGAGCTTCAAATTTCTCATCTTATTTTAAAACACAGTAAAAAATAATATTTTTTATTAAGGTACCAAAATGGATCTTCGCGTCGCTGGCTCAGAAAAGTTCGTTACAACACAAGAAGCGAAAAAAATGAAAGCAAAAATAAAAGCATATGGACTAGTGGAATGTTCAGCTAAAAAGCAGGTACATTTGGGTGATGTCTTTTATGAAGCTGTGCGAGCTGTTGAAAGGAAACCAAAACATAGTGGACATCGATGTCAATTTCTTTAGTGCCTTTTAAGCGTAACTTTAATATTATAAAGTAATTATTATTCTGCCATACAAATTTAATGGAAAAATTACTTTCCCAACACTTTTAAAAATTGGTAGAAAAATTTATAATGCTAAATTAAAATTATTTGTTTATTATATTATTAATATAACTAGTCATTAAATAAAAGAAAAAATTAAATTAATCATTTAAAATTGTGTTGAATTGACATTCATTGAAATTTGAGATCTAACGGTTTTTTTATAAAGCAAAAATTCAAATGATTTTCCTTTCACACTGGAATTGAGATGATTTTTGAATTTAAAAACCGTTAAAAAATATTTCTTGAACTTAAATATTTTTTTCAGATTAATTTTCTAAATTTAATCCAATCCAATTGAATTTTGACACAGAAAACGGAATAAAAGTAATTTCAATGAAATTTGTTCAAGGACAATGGACTTGTGAGACGCCGACCTTTTCTTAGTCTGTGCGTCAGTATGATACGTGAGCGGTCTTTCAAATCTGGTATAAAATAAATGAAAGAATGGTAGTAAAATTTTTGTCTGAAAAGAAACCTTAAAATATTTTTTTTGTTTCAAGGAAATCATAGACGTGTTTAAGGTGTTAAAATTCATTAAATAAATTAAACTCTGATTAAAAAAAATTAAAAAGCAACAAAAATTCATTTTAAAACTTTTTCCATTGATATTGTAAAGTGTTCAATGGTTTCCTTAACACAATCATTTAATCAAAGCAAAAGTGAAGGTTTAGAGAAAAAAAACTCAAATAAAAAAGAAAAGTTTCCATAAAAAAGAAAGGTACAAAAGATAAAGAAAAAAGTAAAATAAAAAAGGGTTCTGTGTGAGAGGCAGTAAATTAAGTTAAATGTAAACGTAAAAAAAAAGTTACAGTAAAAAAGTGTAAAAATTCAATCAGATTCAGTATAAACATCTCTTTTTATTGAGATATGAGAAAAATGTGTAACGTGACCATAAAATTAAAATCAAAAGTGCATTCACAAATGTTCAGCTTTTTTGGACGTTAAAATTTGGCATGCAGACGAAAATCAGCTAGATCTTGCAAAAATTTAAAAAAAAATCTCACTGATTGAAATTGAAAGGTCTTGTAAAAGTAATTTTTATTTTCAAAATCCACGAGATTACGGTAAAAAAAAAATTCTGATAAAAAACTTTCTTAAAAGTAAACTTGTGTGTGTGTGTGTGTGTGTGTGTATGCGTGCCTACGTGTCTGAAGTGTATAAGATATAGACATTTTTATTTGACCTTTATTAGCATCCTTATTTACGGTATTTATTTGGTTTATTCACTTATCACATGCAAGATAGAGGTAAGTTTGAGTTATTTATGGTTGCATGCATGAGTGATAATCAAAAACGTTTGTGGTTCCATTATAATCAAGATCCCTTATGAATATTACTTTTACTTGAATATTTCAATAAAATAAACACAAAATACATGAAAAGAGCAAGGCGTTTCCATTTTCATAACATTTCATTTGAATTTTAAACTTTAAATATAAAATGTAAGTACTTGAGAAGAAAAATAAATATTTTACTTCATTCAAAATTAATTTTGCAAGTCGAATCAAGTCTGCACATACTGCGAAAAATAAATTATAAATAAAATATTTTTTTAACATTCATAAATTTCAAGGATCTTGTGAAAAAAAAATGAATATGAATTTTGATGAAATAAAATAAGAGAAGATAAGTGATTTTTTTCATTAAATCCGGTAAAATTGAAAAGCTTCCTTCAAATTGAAGATATGAAAAGAGAATTTCGGTTCAATTACCCTTCAAAATATTACATGAAATAAAATTCGTACTCAAAGCAAATTTCAATGCCAAAAAATGAAATGGCAAAATTAATTCAATTGAATCAAATGAAAAATCTACAGATTTCCTCCTTGTCTTATTGCGTGATTGTCACACAGTTTGACACTCAAATAATGTTCTTTTATATTTCATTGCGCTAAAATAATCAAAAATTTTATGGGTTTTGTCATTTTGTCAAACAGGGAATTGATTCAAATTTTTTTGTATTAAAATTATATTTTGACAATAATCTGAGTCTTTGATGAAGAATTTTTTGAAATGTGAAGCCAAAAACCATAAATTTTGTGTTTTTTTCGCATAAAATTTTTTTAAATTAAAAAAAAATTGATTTAAAAATTTCTCTTGACATCACACGGGAAATTTCAAGCGTATGAACAACAAGATTGACAACCACAACAAATAAAATTTTAATCATTATCAAATACTTCTTACCATAACAGGATAATGTGAAGCAACTGTTTCTATGAATAATAAAATAAATAAAATAATTTCTCTTACATTACACATTTTCTTTGTTGTTGTTGTTGTTTTTTTTCCTTTTGTCAATATAAACGACAACAATGACAACGACATTGTAAAATATCCTGTTTATGTTTTTCTTCAAAAAATATTTTTTTTTTTATATTTATCATTGTGTAATGTAATGGTTGGGAGACACAAAAAGATATCATGATATAACAAGAGACACAAAGATTAACAAGATAAGTGTTTGAAGTATGTGCGTATGCAATAAAAATTTAAATTGTGTATCCTTCTTCATATAATTTATAAAATAAAATAAAATGATAATAAATGAAAAACAGAGTCGTTGACTTGTTTAGATGAAATAAAAAATAAAATTTTCTTTTGTTTTATCATCATCTTGCATGACGATAAAATTAAACATATATAATACGAATTAAAAGTTCAACATCTTGACATACTGTGTTTTGGTAACCCAAGCATTAAATTCATGGTTCATATAAATAAATAAATAAATAAGTAATTTTTATGAGCACACATTTCTCTTATCTTTTCAAGATTTTTATTTATCTTGTATAATTTTATTCTTCATGCCTATTGACTGGAAATGTGTATTACATTTTTTTTTTATTCATGTATTTTTTCAACTTAAAAACGTAATTGTATTATATTGATAACTGTAATAAATCACAAGAGTTTCAATAATATGATGATGATGATGGAAAATTATGTATAAGAGGATGGAGATTTATATTAATTTTAATATGAACGAATTTTACATGAGCTGAATATGAAATTATTTGATGTTTAAAGGGCTTGAATCTTTTTCAATTGATTTCAAGATTTAAGCTCCAAAAAAATCAATAATTTCACAATTTTTTAAATGAAATTTTATTTATCCTAAGATTTTAAAAAGAAAATGTTCAACAAATTTTATTTGACCTTTGCTTTTCCTTTATAATAGAATCTCATGATTTAATTTGCGTCGTAGATTATTGTTGTATCAAATTTATGCATCATTTAAAGAGAAATTTCCTCATAAACAAAAATAACAAGGATCATGTTAAAATCTTCTTCAGGAAGTTATTTATTCATAAGTAAAATGCTGTCTAAACAACTAAATAAAATATTGCCTTAAATTGAATTTATTGAAAATGTAGACGAAACCATATTGTATGAGATGCTTCATGCTTGTCGTCTGAGTAAAGTAAAAAAATAATACTAATAAACTGAGATGAGAGGAAAAAACATTTGAACGATTTATTTGTATTTGTTTAACAAAGTTCAATACGTTCTTAGTAATCTGACGCAAATTGATTTATTACAATAAATAAAGCTTCAGCAACAGGATAACAAGTGAGATGTTGCTTTTTTTTGTATACATTTAAGAAAAATATTCTATTAAAGAGTGTTTTGTGTCTGTCTTTTCATGTAAAGGAATTAAGGAAATTGAATGTCCATTTCCAGAGACTGCACCTTTTGAAGAATTGCTCTCCATGACGATCATTTAGCGCTACTGTTCCATTTGGTTTTAGACCGTTTGACACCCGTCAATCGTTTGGATCTTTTTTGAAAATCTGCAATATTTGAGTGGCTCATAGATGAATCAACTTGGAACTGGGATCTGAAAAGCAATTGACTTTCCAAACACGTACTTAATATTATACTTAAAAAGTCAGCTACTCGTACAAAGGAGCTTTTAGGAATGACCACAGGTCAAGTAAGAGCTCTGGTGGTATTCCTCACAGGACACGCACGTGTACTAAAACACCTTAAGATAATGAATCTAAGTGAAACAGATTTATGTAGAATATGTAAAGCAAAAGAAGAAAGTGCTCAGCACATTCTCTGCTTCTGTAGTGGACTTGAGAACAGGAGAAGGAGGTTTTTTGGGTGTTTGAATGGGCAAATAACGTCCCTCGTTGGAATGAAACTTCATTTGATATATAATTTCTTGAAGTAAATAAGTATCGTTAAAAAAGAATATAATTTAGGGTAAGTCGAAAGACAGCCCACAAAAAACCCAATGTAGTAGTGGCTGAAGTGGATATACCCTTCTCTAATCATCATCTTCATCAGCCATCACTCTTAGACATTGGTCAGATTTCAACACTATAAAAAAGGAAAAAGAAATTCGAGTACGCTTCAAAAATTTTTCCACTCGCTCCTAAGGGTCATCAGATTTTGTCAATTTCATGAAAATATCTGAAGCATTTAAGGAAAGGTCTCAAAACGCTGGTAACCAAAAAATAAAAACCCTTTATTTAAAATTCATAGATAAACAAACTCCCTCCTTCACAAAGCCATGTCAATTAAATGCACTCACAAATATCATAAAAGTTGAAATTTAACACTCCATTGATGCTATAAATAATATTAAAGATAAACCATATTTTGCACATGTCCTGGTATCAAATACGTATTTTCAACAATATGTTTTTCCTGTATAATATCACAGTCACAATATTTATTCAATTTCAAGGTTGTACAAATTCATATCATAAACAAACATTTGTGACAGATCTCTAGAGAATTTAAATAGAATTTCGAAGTCGTATAATAATAAAAATAAATGAAAATTACTATTCAATAAAAAGTTTCCATGTCAATTTTCATTATTTTTTTCCGCCTTTACCAATACATTGCTCACATGCTGATATCACGGTGTTATTTTTTTGATACTTTTACACTAAACAAGTTATATTTATTGTATTAATAAGACAGAAATGTGAATGTGAATTCTGTTTACTTACCACCTGTGTGACATGGCTCTTGAAAATGTGAATTTTTCCTGCTCAATTATTTGTGTTTTAACATACAATTTCAATGCAAAGTTATTGAATAATAGAAATAGTTTTTCAATGTATGCCTGTATGCACTGCACTGTGATCAATCATAGTTTAGCTTAACCAATATTTCATTGTGAAAGGAAACAAAATTGAACAAAAATCGGATAAATTGATTGAAATGAAAAACGTGTTTGATTACTGCCGTTAGCATTCTGATCGCTTTTGCTCACATAATGAAGTCATTTAAAAAGGAAATGCCTAAACATGTTTCATTTTATGTTCAAAATAATTCAATAGAGAAATGAGAAAAAAAAGGTAAAAGTAGAAAATGGATATGTGAATGTGTGCAATGTGTGTGTGTGGTATAACACAAAACGTAAATTCATTTTGGGTTTAATTTAAGAGTCGGTTTTGATTAACTTTGGATATATTTTGAAGATACATGATGAAAAATTAAGTTGTATTAACATTGATGTATCGGTGAATTTACTTCTATGTTTTGGAATCGTCATACCAAGTCAAATTGAGAATATTACAATGCTATTTTTGAATCTGAAATTTAAAATGAATTGAAATTACGATAAAAATGTTGTCTAATTGGAAAAATATGATAAAAAAAGGGTTCAATTCAATTTAATTGGAAAAACATATCAAACCCATCTTTTAATCAAAACATTTAACATGTTAATATTTTACATGAAACCTTTTCTGTTATTTTAAATTATTGTGTGTGTGTTCTCTTGTTAGGTCCATAAACTCTTAATTGAATCAAAATATTACATTAACAACCTTTTGAATATCCAAAAACTTATTACATTGATCAATCTTTTAATTAGAAAATGAAACATGACTCACATAATTGGTCGTTTTTGATAAAGTTCTTCTTTTATATGAGACAATATCAATTTATTTTATGTACCACGTGTTATCTTTATCCTTTTACTTCACTTGAATAACAGCTATTAAATAATATGAATAGTAATAAGCTGATGACAAGTTCAAATCAGGATGTAACGCAAAATATGATTTTATTCAAGTCACGTGTTGGTATTACACGTAAAACAACAAAAAATAACTCACATTAAAAAAATAATATTTCATTTTTTTCACTTAAAAAACAAAAATTGAGGTACTTAACTCATTCATGTCATCATTAATTTTTTGACATATTACTTCCAAGGATTTGACGAGACAAAAGCATAAAATTTCAGAAATGCAATTAAATAACAAAAATTTTTAATAAAGCATAAAATAAATTCAATGAATAATTGATTGGAATTTTCCTTTGCCTTTTGTATTCAAACACACAATGAATCAAAAAAACAATAGAAATCGTTTCAATTTGAATTAGAAATGCCTTTATGTGATTACAGTCATTTTACTTTTGTGTTGAAATTGACGCAATTATTTAACTGTATAGATGAGGAATGAATAATTGAATTGAAAGGTATTTTTGAGGACAATAGAAAGTGACGTTTTTAATTTATCAGGATTTTCATAGAATGTTCAAGAAAAGGAAATAATGCTTATTGTGAATATTATCCCACACAATAAAAAGATAAATTACAATTAATGAAATTCTCTTTAAGTTGATACAATTGAAACCGTATTTTGTTTGTTTTGTTTCATTGAAGATTTGTTTTGTGCTATGGAAAGGAGAGGGAAAACCACAGAATGTTTAATTTGATTAATTTTTAACAAAATCATAAACAAATCTCTGGCTTTTTTAATTGAATTGAATTAAAACCATTCATTTATTTAATCCGATTTAATGGGTGCTGACTTACATTTAAATCGGGAATATTCATTGAATTTTTGGGATCAGTAATTTTGCAGGTTAATTTGATTAAAATTTTAAAAATAACCAGGCTTCTCCATTTTTTGTCTAAAAATACCAGGCGTCCTATTTTGAATTTCTAGGATACCAGTCATTTAGAAAACTTCGGACATTTTGGACAAGTCAGCCAATTTTGACATGTCAGTCATTTTGGAAAAATCGATGACAAACCATAGTCATGGTTTCTTCTTCCCGTGAATTCACCTCAGAATCAATCATCCATTGATGGCCAAGAAAACTCAAAAAATTGCAAAAAATACCTGGCGTCTCCACTGAAAGAGCTTTAAAATGTATAATTATCATCTTTTTCTCCTTTAAATTCAAAAAAATTTCATTCGCTGAGTTCATAAAAGTTTCATGACATATCAATTACTCATGAATTTAAATGCAAGCTCAAACATAAAGTTTGTCTCTTCATCTTAAAATATCGTATTTAACTGGATTTAAATTTAAAACTTTTTTTCTCAATGTTTAATCTTTTAATTTTTATAACAAATTGAAAATCAACAAAAAACAATTCCAAAAATTTAAGTCTGAAATGAAAGATAAAACTATTTAATTAAAACACTTATTGAATGAATATTCAAACACACACACACACACACAATCATAATAAATTTTTTTGGTACGAAAAACTTTTGTTTTACTTCCGCATTTTCATACCAAAAATATCTAAGAAAATTTTAAAAGAAAATTGAAATTTAAGTAAATGTGTAATCAAATATTTTTAATAACGAAAATGAACAATTGGGTAAGATAAATTAAAAATCGTACTACAAATAAAAGAGACGATAAGAAAGGAAAAGAGCCAAAAATTAAATGAAATGAAATGAAGAAATTATGTGTACCCTTAAAATTTGCATAAACATTTATCATATTAGTGTCTCAATGTTAAATACGAAAATTTTTCTTTATTTTAATGATTTATTTGAAATTTTATGAAAAGTTTGTTATTAAACAAATTCCGTTTGAATTGAATAATTAATTTTATTTGGAAATGAAAAGCCAAAATTGAATATTTTTTGTATTTTTCTATTAATTATTATAAAATTGCTTTGTAATTAAATTTAAACATGAGCTTAAAATTTTAATTTATTTGCATCTGTGGTTCATTTGATGTACTCCACAAACACGTACAGACCACACGATTACATACAAACAGTGAACCATAATTTCATATTAGAATTATAAATTTAATTGTTCTGCACCTATTACTTCATTATTTTTATGGTCTCATTCATTTATAACATGAAAAAAGTTAAAAAAAAAGATTTTTTAATTAATTAGATTTTGGGACAGATGAGACGATTAACTTTAATGTCTGTGTTTTCCACTAACACTAACTTTTTCTGTCTGAGTGGCTTCTTATAACTATCATATTACTTTACATAATTATTGTTTGCATGCATGTGCTGGAAACAGGATTATAATAATAAATTATCTGCAAATACAAAACTGGGTGTTTAAATTTATTTGAATAGGAAATAATAAATATTGCGATGATGATGATGATAAAATGCAAAAATACACGCAAATACTCCGCTTTATTAATTATTTCTAAGAAAAAGGAGTGTCGATGTCCGTTTTCAAGGACATTTCAGTTCAAAATAATGAATGCAGTAATTATTCGTCCTTTAAAAGATTAGACAAATTAAATACTTTTTTAACATTAAAACAAGCAGTAAAACATCATGTTAAACACTAATAGATCACAAAATATACTGATCATGTGTAAAATTTGAAGAATTTGGTTCAACAACATCAATATTTGTTGTTTGCTAGGCGTTTAAATACAAATATTATTTATTACTCAAACTAAACTCCCTTAACACATGGCACCATATGTGTTTTGTGTGTGTGTGTGATCAAACATGGATATTATGACCTAAAATTGCATCTTAATTAATATGAACATAATTTTGTGTATGGAACTGTTACTGATACGAAATTGATATGATATCAAATTTGTGTGAAACAATTTGTTGTAGTAGGATCAGACACATACCTTACCGTAATGCGTCATAATCTTTAGAAGGTAATACAAATATGAGCGAATTGGGCTATCAATTTAGTGTCTGTCAGTAGTGTTCATGCCCAGGTCATGAAAATTTACAAACTCAAATGACCTTTTTTCTAGCAATTCAAGTCGGGTCGAAAGCTAGCCACTACTTAGTGTGAGCCTGATGACGATGTAAATCGATATACACAATGAGCCCAAATCATGGAGTGAGTAGAGTCTTACATAACTACCCTAATAATCTGAAACACGATAATTGTGCATGACATAAGCGTAATTTTCATTTTTTAATTGATACTTTCACCCAATGGTAGCAGCACATGTACTCAGTGATTTCAGGGAACTCTTTTTTCAATCAAATGTGTCTTTTTCGGACTAAATTATTATTCTAATAAATTAAAGTGTTTATTCTGGTCAGATTAGGGTGACACTACTATCAGATAACACTATAAAAGCTAAGGTCTATCCTGAGGCCTAGTTTTGCTATCAAAACTTCTGTGAAGAGAGTTGTGAAGTCTTGTGAACTTTAAATTTCTCCTTAAAAATGATTTGAAGCAAAATTGTAGAGAATATTTCAAGCTTCAAGTTTGCTGAAGTGACCAAGTACATCTTGCATACATTAAGGGGCTAAAACAGGTAAGCCACAATTTGTACCTTATTTTTCTGTTAATAAGGATAAAAGTTAGGTCTTTTATGCACGGAACAAGTGACATGTATTTGACTACTTGAACTGGAACATAAAATTCTCGTATTCAAAGGAAGGACATTTTAATGACATAAAATCCATTCACCTCACATTTTATACAGAATTAGATTTGACTTACATCATTCTTTGTTAACTTCAAAAGACAAATACAAATACAAACACGATGAAAAAAGAAAAAAAGAAAGGGTATGAAAATTTTTTTGATTAAAAAAAAGACGAGATGATTAAAAGGGATTATATGAGCTTTTTCATTGTTTTCAGGATTCTTCACTTTTTTTAATTAGAAGGATTATCAAAGTTTTCAAAGAAACTCCGATGAATAATGTTGCTTCTGCTCCCTTTTTATATATCTACATTTCTCACAATTGCAGCTTTGTTCATAAAACAAAAAAAAATCGTAATATTTCTTTTTATATTTGAATAAAACAAAAAATGTGTTAAATAAAATTCTCTAATTAGTTTTTTTTGTATGTTTAATTTCTTTGGAACTTAACATTTTATATGAGTATTAAGTAACATTTTCACAAAAAAGCATTCCAATCTTATTATTAAATTTTTTTCTCCTTTTTAATCAAATTTAAATAACGTTGAAGCGTAAAACACATTTCATGCATGACCTAGTGATGATGAAAAAAAGCACCCATTAAAACAATCAAATGCTTAACTGTTAAAATTAGAAACAATTTTACTTGTTCTTATCAACATAATTCTTGGAAAATTAAAAAAAAAGACATATAATTTTTTATTTTTAAATAAAATGTAGAATTTACATTTCACAATTAGGAATTATTTCATTAGATGAATCAAGAAAGCACACACACACATACACACGTTTTTTCATGTAATTTTGTTTCCTGGCATAAAGGATAAATTTAAATGCTTAGTTCATTAAAACTTTTTTGTTTTGTGCGATGTAATTTCTTTAAACATGAACCAAAATTACGTGTTTTTCTGTTTATTTTTCTAAAACATTTCGTATTTATCTCATCATAATGAAACATATTTTATGTCAAAAGTAAATTGAGAAGAAAAAAATGAACAAAGGAGAAAGACGTTTGCCAATTCACCTTGTTTGTTTTTATCTCTCTTTTTTGGTTTTAAGAATGTGTATGTGTTTTTGTTTGTTTGTTATTTAGCATATCTGTTGTTTCAAAGTACTTTTAAAAAAAATATATATTAAAAGGTAATTTCAAGAAATTGTCTGTGTAATGATGAGTAAGCAAAAATCCTTGTTAAAATAAAAAGAAAGTAATTTCCTAGCTAAATATAAAATGACAGAAAAAAAATAATTCAACAATTTCATCATTTCAAAGAAAAAATTTTATGTAATTAAAGGGATTCGCATGCTCATTAATCAAATACCATTCTAAACATTGCAAATTATTGACATTAAAATCATCCCAGTGCTGAACATTTCCAAGTCTGTTACAGTCAAAGCGGCAATTTTTTTTCTTTTTAGTATGTAAATTTGTATAAGACATTAGAATGAAATGTGTTTGTTTACATAGTATCATATTTGAATCGCTTCCATTCCTTATGAGTTTCATCGAAAAATTGTTATGTTTGTCTCTTTTTAAATGGATATTTTACGCAAGCGCTAGAAATTGGAACGAAATTTCATTCCATTGAAATATACCTGTGTTAATATAAATGACTTATTTTATGATGAAAGAGCGGGACTTTTGTCCTAATACATTTAATAAAAAGAAAAAGAATTCCATTGAAACCTTAAACAAGTTTATCAAAATTGACAGGTTTATACACATTCTTCTGTAAATTAAATTAAATCGTAAAAAATATCTTTTACGTCAAGATTTAGGTTGATTACCTGTTTTTGATTTGGACGATTGAAATAAAAATTAATCAATAAATCAAAATGGATTGAATTGCTGATTTTAATGGACAAAAGACTAATATGAACTCAGAAGCCACATCATGGTATTGTGAACATTGCATATGAAAGTCCAAATCCTCGTTAATGATGCCCTTGAGAGAAGATTCGACATATTGAAATAGCAAATGACTCTGAAAAGATGAAGTTTTGAGCCTAGTAGCTTAAAACTTTTGGGTATTCCTCAATTTACATTGTAAAACCCATGAAAAACCTAACCAAACCAAAACCAGGTATCATTTGATATACTGGGAAAACCTGGTTAAGGTTATGATAGGTTTTACATGAGTTTTACAATATAAATTTAGAAATGCCCAAGAGTTCTAAGCTACTAGGCTACTATTCATTCTACTATTTCATAATCGGTATAATTTTTACATTTTATTAGGAAATCCTATACAGTTAAAAATTTTGACGGAGGCTTATGATTAACCAGTTATAACAGATGGATTAAAGGATGGATGGGGAACATCGACGTACTTCCGGATTTGTATATCTATCTAAAAAAAGAATATTTTATTGAGGCTTTATAATGTGCTCGTTTCAACAAGACAAATTAGAGCATCTTTTCGCCAATATTCTCTTAAAAGGGCCCAACAGAGAGTTAACCAGACAGACCATCAGTTTGAATCTCTCAGTACTAGCTTGCACTGAGACTGAGATATTTAAATTAAATAAAAAAAAATTTGACAAAATATCAAAACTGACATTTATTCTTCAATTTCAGCTACAAACCAAGAAGAAAACATAAATTTTCATCATAAATATCCTCATATTGTGAACCATCAAATTAAGAAAGGCACATTGCTTTATCCTATTTTTCAAAAAGCAAAAATACGAAACAACACAATCCACATCTTGGTTATCCTTCCATTGTTTTTATATTTTCAGTTCATCAAATTTGCCAAATAATGGACTAAACGGATTATTAATGGACAGCTTATTAAGTTATTTATCTTATCACGTCACATTAAACAAGTAATAAGAACAACTGAAGTCGGATTAAATGAAGACAATTGTCTTAAATGGATCTAAGAATATTTTGTTTTAGTTTTTAAGGAATTTCAAGAAAAAATGCGCTTTTGAGATTTTTCTTGTCGTCTGTGAACACTATCAAATCTTATAATTGTTCGGACCAACATCGGACTAAATCGCTTTGTACTGCGTTTTCAACTTACACTGTATCAAATATTTTGTGTGGCAGTACCTAAAACGACTTGTACTGAACTGCTATACCAAATTAATTTGATAGTGTGATGGTTAAACATACAAAAAATGCACTTTCAAACTCAATTTAATGATCCGGGTTACGCAAAATTATTTTGTTTTATTGACATTTAATGTAGAAAGCAAAAAAAGGGAGATTAACGTCAAAAATTTCGCTGTTTCTCCATAATTTTATAATAAAACGTAAAACGTGTAATAAGCCATAAAAAAAGGTGTTATTATATCTGGACTTGATCTTCATTATACGTTTTTTATTGATTTGAAATTTTATACACAGCTTAATACCCATAAATCTTTCATGAATGTGTTTAAAGCCGCGTGACTTATTCTGACCTCATAATACGCTAAATGTCTGTCATAACTTACGCTGCCAGTTAATTCCAAACTTTATTTAGATTATTTTTTTTAAAGGATGATCCGATTTCGAAAAATGCCTACAGTCACATTTTAAGCTTTTACAATTATTCAATGTAATTTATTATAAAACTATAATCCTGATAACTTTTATTTTATTTTACTATAATGAATTTATTTTCACTTGCATTTTACAACTAAGTCAGGTTTCACTCAATTTATTGTTTTAAATTTTATTATAGTATTACTATGACTATCATGAATAATACCGCATACAATTGGCTATCTCGAAAATTTAAATTGTTTCTTTTTTTTTGTGTTTTGAATTGAAACAAAATAAAATGAAATAAATTTAAAATAAAATAAAGCCATTGTCAAGGAGGCTTAAACGCAAAATTGTATCATTTTCATTATAATGCACATGTATAAAGTGAAACAGAACAAAATAAAATAAAATAAAATTGAAAAGCGTTTTCTATCATGGTAAATCCTCGGTGTTCGTGCTTCAGAATATTAATTCATTTGAGTTGTGCTTGCTCTTCATTTAACTGAAAAATGTGTTTTTTTTTTAATTTCAGCGATATTTAATGTTATTTATTGTTATAGCAGGGATTAAAATGAGGATTTTTGTTTGAATGATGCTCGAAAAAAAATTATTTTGAAACATTTAACTGGCAAATTAATCTCATTGAACTTTTTACTAGACATTTATATGCGTTTTTTATATGATTTGACACGAATTCCATTTTATTAGTTCAAGAATTTAATCAAATCACATCAACTTTGCACTAGTTTTAAATAAAAAAAATTATATTCCCGTTCGTTAAATGTTAAAAACTGCTTTAATTGGAAAACAATCGAAATTGTTTTTTTTCCTTGAACATTTGCATGTCATGGCATAATATGCAATCACGGATAACTGTTTGTTTTGGATTATTGTTTGAAATGAATAAATAATGTTGCTTGTTTTGAAAAATTCCATATAATTAAGTTCTTATGTTTCATTTTTTCATATAAAAAATCGTTGCAATTCCTCATTTTCATTCAGTCAAAATGTTCAGTAAACCAGAAAGTCACAATCTTCGGTTCAGTCTTAAATACGTTTTGCCGGTGTTTCATTGGAGTGGATTTTTTCCATTTCACGATGAGAAGCAACGCAAGAAAAACTTCAAAATGACTCTTAATTACATTCCAACCGTCATATTATTGTCAATTATTTTCTCATTAATTATCTTTAATATCCTTGAATTTCGTGACCCACCGATTTCCATTGCAAAAATCCTGAAATTCACTCAATCCTTATCATGGAACATGGTTAACACCTTACTTCTAGTTAACATCATATTAAATCCATTTAAATTTGTAAAATTACTTGATGACATTCAGGCAGTTGACGACATTTTATATACATATTTAAAGTTTACAACAAATTATGAAAAATTACGAGTAAAATACACAACTGGCCTCTTTATTTTTTCATTGATTTATGGAGTTCTGTTGATTCCGTATTACATTTACAATGCAAAATTGTACAGCTTACAGATTTTATGTTTTGAAATATTTGCTGACTTTTGCAACACGGTACATATTGCTTTTTTCATCATGTTTCTCGGATTGTTAAATGATCGCATCAAAATTGTACTCGAATTAACACACCACTTGACAAATAGGACAGTGTTAAAATCAATATTTGACCACTCTGATTATAAAAAAGCAACGATTTTGAAACATTTGAATAGTGTTTATGGAAAATTGTGGAAACTCACTCATAACATTAATTTCAATTTCAATTCATTTATTATCCAATTCGTCGTATTTACGTTTCTGGATATCATGGGACTGTTATTTTATGTATGTGAAGAAATCAAAAATGGTGATTTTGAAGCTTCTTTTGCAACATCATTCTTAGTTATTGGGGTGTTTTTTCGTTTGATGACGTTACTTACATTTTCGGATAATTTAAAGGAAAATTCAAATAAAATTGGAACAACATTACATTCGATTGATGTGGCTGATGGAGGTGATGGCTTAGTGGTAATTAAGGATTTTAGTTCACAAGTTTTATTTCAACCAATTGTTATTCAATGTATTTTCTTTCAAATTGATTTGCAGTTGTTGATACCAGTAAGTTTTTTTTTCAGAAATTTAATTTCAATTTAACATTCTTTAACTTTTTTTAATAGATTTTGTCACAAGTATCCACGTATTTGATAATTTTATTGCAAGCTGGAGCAAATATTGTTTAAATCACATCTGAAATTGGTGTCTCAATTTTAAACAAGTCCAAAATCGACTTGCAATAACACAATAAAGTATGATACACATGTTGTGATGAACTGCAAAAGAAATTGTTTTTCTTTTAAAATTAATGTAAGATTTTTAGTCCATTTCCTAAGTAAACGGCAATTTTGTAAGGTTTGGTCATTTGAACTGGAACCTAGAGTTTTAAGAAAGTAAAAACCGTGAAGTAATCGTGAACTATATACACGAGAGCATTTCGATAGACATTGTCAGGTGTCGGTGTGTAGGCGTTTGGATGTGTATGTCCTTGTATGTGAGGCTCTCTGTAAGAGTTACTTTGAGCCAAAACCCTCACAACATTTGAATAAATTCCACCGAGTTTCCGAGGTTTTTTCACTACCCACTTTTCTTCCACCATATTGAGCCTGTTGCAACAATCCGGCATTTTAGAAAAGTCGGAAAAGGACTATTCAGAAGTTTTGTATCAAAATTACCGTAAATAAAGTTTGACGATTCAAAAAATACATTCCCTTAATGGAAAGTTCAAAATCCTTGTTATGTGAGCATTGAAGTAGTACGATATCGATGTCTTCTTGTCTATCATGTTCTTTGATTTCAAAAACTGCGTTCGGGATTTCAACCGTGAGCTGAAATAAAATTCAAAGCATAATTTCGTCTATGTCTATTAGAAAAAATTAAAATTCATACCTTTTTCTTCAAAATATCACAAATTAAATACAGATATGTCAATCCTAATATTTCCATTATCGAAATTACTGAGTCTAATTAATGTTTTTCAATAAATATCTTATTTCACTTCAACTATAAAGTATTAATTAATTACCTGCAACTACCACTAATAATATATCATTTTGCTTAACGTCTCGAAATAAAATTGCCGTCAAATATGTTATTAAAACCGACCTAATAAACATTTTCACATGTAATATGATATTAATTGAAGCATATACTTCATTTAACGCACGGCAATTTTCCAAAAACAACTCATACACATACGAAATCTTATATAAATCAACATTCCTTGTAACTTGAATTCGTTTCAACTTAACAAAATTTAACAGTTGATCAGATAAATAAATAAATATGTTAATCATCATTGCATATTCAATGTACGCCATACTAATTAAGAATTCATAAGCTAAGTAGGAGAGAGTTACAACTTGTAAATTGCCCAAACCAATTCCCATTTGAAGGAAGTCAATCGTTAAATTGGGAATTAATATGAGGAAAATTAAGAAAATGCAAATCAATTTCGGTCGTTTTGGGTTCAAATGAATATTTAGCAGGGTGTCAAATTGATTGATTAGATGATTGAGGTGGTTTTGGTGGAAATTTAAGATACGATTACTTCTAAATGTCAATTCAAGTGACATGGCCAAGTGCATGAGCATTGTCAGGATGTTGAATAATTGGGCTATGAATTTGAAAACATTTGAATTTATTATAATTGGATCAAAGAACATTAAAAATTCAAGTACAACAGATGAGATGTTGATGAAAATAAAAATAAAATATTTCCAGAGAGTTAAAGCGATGTGAGATGATTTGAAACGTGAATATCCCCAAAAATATTGAATTCTTATTAAGGGAATGAAAGCTTCCCAAAGAAAATATGACGTTTTTTCAGGTTTTACTTTCATTTAACACTTTTTAATATAAACTGATCGAAAATTATTAATGGAAACGTTTTTTATACCAAAATAATATTTCTTCCTCTTGATCATTGAAGTATGAAGCATATTTTCGTTGTTTTCTGTGTACATTATTGAAAATTTTTATGATTTCCTTATAAAAACAAATAACATTTTATTGACAAAACAATCTTCATCCTTCACATTAAAATCATTTTCACGCTTCATCTAAAGGTAACCCCACTGAAAACAACTCTACTGATTTTCATTTAATATAGTTTTATTTTATTTTTTGATCATTAGGTGATATGACACGTTTGAAAGATTAGCAATAATCTTATTTAGTTATCACATCTTATTCAATATTATTTTCTCGCTCCTCACACTCTTAAGAATACACAAGCACACACCAATATCGCGATTTGTTGTCATGAAAATCAGTAAGACAATCAACACACTATTAGTATTATCATAAGAAAGTGTTGTGATGACAATCAACATTAATAATTAATGTAATGCGTGAATAAATGAACTAGTTTAATGCACTACTACTACTTGAACTCTTATCTAAGGAGAAATATTTAAGTTCAAACTAATAAGATGAAAATAAATTGAATTTAAAACAACCAAAATGTTAAGCTGATTAAACTTCTTTAATTATTCATTGTCTCTTTAGATAAATTAAGTTTAAGTTTTATGCTATTTTGAATCTTTTATGATGAATTGTGGATGCTGATGAATTTTCATATGTAGAACAAGGAGAAGACAAATTTTGAGTTTATTATATGAGTTTATGGAAGGAAAATTGAAGAAAAGCATATTTTATGGCTTTATATAGACAAGAAGTAACTATTTGATGAATTTTTGATTATACGAATTTAATAAGACTTACGAAAAAGAGATTTTCGTTCTTTCAAACGATTATTAATTAAATTTTCTCCCAACTAATTAATTGTTTCAGTCCGATTCATAAGATAAATGGGCTGTTACGCACGGTTTGTTCGCCGTCATTATGAATTTCTTGTCTATAACTGGCGAATCACAAAACTGCAAAATGGTTCATCGGTACATCCAAACAGAACACCCAGATTTGGCATTCGGTTTAAAAAAAGAGTTTCTCGTCGATTTCGTATTTCTCCCTCTCATATTTCTTCCCTCCCGTATTTCTCCTGATTTCAAATTTGACAACCTCTCATATTTCTTCAAAAAGAGAATATTTTTCTATGGTAGATGACTGAGGCTCTTTTGATCCAATGTGCAAATGCTGCTTTGAACAAACTGACTGCTGCACATCTTCTTTGTATATGTCTTAAGCATGCCAGGTTTCGTGGTATCACGATGTATGAGTACTTTCCTAGTCATGATTCCACCATAAAAGTTAAAGTGTCTGCCCGCTTAGCTTTCTGTGGACAATTTCCTGATCTAAAGCACGTCAAGTGGACCTCTTATTACTTTAGTTGATTCTCTAGATTTGGTTCCCTCTTCATTAGATATGATGATAAATAAGTTTGCAAAATGGACCAGTCTGTAGGTCTGTTGAGACCGCCCTAGAAATCTGATCTGATGTGAATCTACGGCTAGCTGCGACTGAGTCAATTAGTTTCCATAGTACTCTGTTTAGATAACTGTCTAAAACTGCTTGTGATGCCTGAATCAAAGCTTAGACCCTCTGAAATGATGGTAAATGAAAAATGATCCCCACTGATGATCTGAGTGTAGCTTTAAAGGCTACATTAGTATGAATGAAATTTGGAATTTCGCCTAGAACCTGATTTTCCATCGAGATGCACTTTTCTAAACACTCCAATGTCTATAATTGTCCATTTTCATACAAATAATCGATTATTTATGCCAATTAAGATGTCAACTGTGAACAAAATCAAAAATAAATCAAGCTGTCAGTAGCATGAAAAAATCAATTAACAATTAAGATTTAATATAAACCACTCAACTAAAAATTAGTCAAAATATGTATATTAAAGAATTTTTTCATCTCGTTTATTTATTAACGTTATTTTTCACATTCATTAATAATTAATACAGTAACTTTCAAACAATTTTCCAAGAATTTCAATTAAAATTCTCTAGAGGTAAATGTTTCATTCTTTTGGTAACTGGTTTTTTTGGAAAAATATGAAGGTATTCATCTTATATTTTAATTTTGCTTTAAATTCATACGGTTGATTTTCTTTTTGAATTTCTGTTTATTTTCTTACAAACAAATTAACTAAGAGAAGTTTTTTTTAAAGCATCAAAATATTAACAAAGACTTTCATTAAAATTCGTCGGTATTAACTTGAAAAAAAAATGAAAAAAATGTTTTGAGGTGTGATTTAATTTGGAAGAGAAATTTAAATTTCCTTCTATAGACGAAACATTTAAATAAATCTGATTTTTAAAGGAAAAAAACTTGAATGTATCGACAAAAGTCAAACAAATTTAATATATTTTTTTGTTGCTTTTTCCTTGATACATCCTTCCTTTTCATACCATTGATCGCTTACATTAATATTATTATTATTGTATTTCTAACTGGAAAAATCATTTTACATCAGAAATTATTTTTCGTTTTGCTTTTTAATGTCTTGAGGCTAGTAAACATTAGAAAGATAACAATATGAACGAAAACGATGAAGAGACATCAATAGCAAAAAAAAATGAAATAAAATGATTACCTGTCGACTTATTGCGTTGTTTTACTTTATTTTGATTGAAAATCAGTTTTGAATCAATGACTGATGAAAACTTAATAACCGATGGCTCTGGATTTTATCATTCTTCGAAATCATATTTCATTTTATCAGATTATGCTTTATTTTTATTATTATGAATTTGTTTCAAGAGGTCTTTTATATCAATGATAAAAGGAATATAATCATACTTAAAATTTATTCTGTAACCAATCTATGAAAAAAAAATAATAGAAAAGAGAAAAGAGTTTCGATTAAATTTCTAAATATAATAAATACAAATCCCTTCTTATGTACACACAAAATATAAAACCTTGAGATTGTTATTTTTTATCATCATTGAATTTTATGTATATAAAATTTTATAAGAAAAATAAATGCACAACACAAAAGTGTATCTTGAGATGAAATCAGATTATTGATAGACGCTGACATTAAAAAAAAACCAAAGCACAAAATCAATATATAACCCTTTTTCCATTGCGACTAAATTCAATTTATTGAAATCACATAAGTGCACACTTAAAACCTTCTTTTCTTTAAACTGCGTTCAATTCACTTCAATATGTGCTGTGTGTATGAGTGTGTGTGTGTGTATGAGTGTAAATGTGTGCTCAAGTGCTCTTAAGCGAAAAATGTATCAAGTTTCACATGAAATATTCAATTTAATTTTATTTGGAATGAAATTTTGTCAAAAGCTCATCAAATATCATTTCTCTTAACTAAAAATGTTTTCTATACAAAAAAATAAAAAAATGACGTAAACGAAATTAAAATCATGATAAACAGAACAAAAAAAAAGGGTAAATATTGTAATTTTAACATAATTAATTATAGAGAGTGACAACATTATAAATTATTTCAATTATTTTTTTTCGTTTCAAAATGTATGAGCATTAAAAAATTGGCACCCCATTGCGTTTCAACATTATTTAATTATTAGAGGATTACTTTCATTTTTTAATTAAAGACTTAATCTTATACTAATTTAATCTGTCAAGGGCAAGTTCTGTGTTTGTTTGTGTAAAGTTCATTTTGTATGAAAAAAATGCACTATTGTGAATAGTTTGACTGTGGCGTCACTCTGTGTCAATGAAGCTGTTTTATTAGACAATTTCTGAAATCAAAGCCATGTGTTGATTTTTTTTTTTTTGAGGTCGAACGTCTTAAGTTGCCAAAAAACTGAAAAATTTCCAAAATCCCAGAAATTTCAAAAAATATTCAGCGAAATTGGAAACTCCACGATTTTGAAAACTCGTTGAAAATTTTCATCTTTTAACCGTTCACTCGCTAGTTAGTCTGAGTTTTCTCTCCAATTATCCTTATAATAATAATATAAATAATATGATAAATATTAAGTGGGTTTGCTTTCAAATAATTTAATTTCCTTAATTTTTTCCAA
>LN483371.1:663744-680241 GCA_900002565.1 Culicoides sonorensis
ATTGTCATTCATGCTGTGACCTTAATTGCTGTTCAAAGATTTTTTTTAACATAACAACGGATTTTTAAATCTTTCAAAGTTTGAAGGGTATTTAAGCGGTTAACTTGCGAGTGGGGCTTGTATTTGAATGAAATGATAGAAAATTTTCATGAAAATTCACTTCATTGATGCGTCATTCAATTCAGCTAGAAGCTAGGGTCATTGTTTATTTTTAATGTTAACTTCACAAATAATAAAATAAAAAAAAAGATTCAAAATACTTTTTATTTGTAATCCATCCTTAATTCTATGAACCTGGAGTTTGGGGATACAAATTTTAGAAAAATGATTCACTGTGAGTTGAAAATGCTTCGTATTGCTATGTGATTCTTCACGGTCTCTCAAAACAAGGTCATTTTCTTGAAACCGTTATCAAGACGATTTGTAAGGCAACGTATAATATAAAGAGAAGGTTTTCATTACACTGTTAGTTGAAACCGCCTCGCACTACAAAGTGATTTGGTCTGCAGACAAAGGTCTTTGGTTGACGTTTACAGACATTTGATGGATGCAATTTTAATCGCATTTCCTGTTAATTTGTAAAAAATCGTGTTATAAGAGCACTGTTTTAGTTCGTGCTCATGATGCGGGGTGGTTCGCAGAGCGTTTTCAATTTACAGTGTTTCAGTTTAGTTCAAACCTTTTTCTCCATATTTAACATATCAATTTTTTTCAATTTCTCACAAAATATGGTTTGTTTTTTTTTCTTTTTCTTTGTTTAGTCAGTTGTTTACAATTCATGCATGTTCCTGTAAATATTGCTTACAGATATTTTTATGATTAAAATATATAGAGGCATAAATAAATGATTTCCCAAAAGATATGTCAATCATAGATGAAAATATAAACGAATATGAGTTAAGACAAAATCAATCCAGGTATGATAATAAAATATATTTTTAGATATTTGTTTTTCTTCTTCATCTTTTTTTTTGTCATGATGAACATCATTCTAATAATTTGTTTTCTTCTTTGATTTAATTTCATTCTTCTTCACTGAAACATCAATATATTTTATTTTATCATACCAAAAAACTTAATTTATACAATCAAATAGATGACTGATTTTACTTTGTGTATTTGTGGCAGCTCATTCATCATAGTTTATTATTTTTGTCTCTTTATTACTTCTGTTTGTAGTTTAAGGCAAAAAACCTTATTTAATATAATATTCATAAAAGATAAACACACACACACACTTGCACAGACACACATACAGACACACTCACAGAACACATATTAAAACCGAGATAAATAAAACTTAATATTGAATTGAATTGAATTGAGAGAATGGGACAGTCCACACATTTCCCCAAAATTCCTTGTAATCAAGACCCAAATGTTACGAAAAACCATGAGAGCTGTTAAAAACTTCAGAGAATTCATATAAATTTTCATGGTTCTTTTTAAATTTATTTTCCCATTTTCCCTGATTTTTTCCTTGTCTCCTTGAATGTGTGAAACACTTCTTTGTTTCATCATCATCATTTCATTTCAAATTCTTGATTTCTATCTTCATATTTAAATGGATGATACAAAATTTTGTTTTATTAAATTTTTGGTTGAATAATATACAAATAAAGATTTTAACTTACAATTTGTAAATGAAAAGAGTGTTTGAAAGGATTTAATGTTGAATAATTTTGATGTAAAGATGAAGTTTCCTGTGTATTGATAAATGAAATGAATTTTCATACATATATGAAATTTAAATTTAACATAATAAATATTTGTTTCTATCCAAATAATAATATTTATTTTAGAGGAATTACAAATTAATATAAAAAAGTTTGTTTGTTTTATTAAAATTTTTGTTTTGAAAAATGTTTTATTTGAGGGTGTTTTTTTTTTTAAATAGACGAAAAAAGAGGTTTTGAGAGTGAAAGAGAAGAGATTTAGTTGGAGTTAAATATCAAGGTTAAAAAAAAAATTATTTTCAAGTTCAAATACTTCTAAAGTACTAAGTGACCTTGAACACTGAACGCTTAACTTGGTGCTCACAAGTCATTTTTGGGATACATTTAAAGAAAAAATTTACAGGATGCATTTTTTTAGAGTCACGCCACAAAGTGTGGTCACTTTAAGCGATCCAGCTTTACTTTTTTCCTTTTTTAATTAATATTTGAAAATCAAAACCCTTCAAACACATCTGTAATGTCACAATTCATTTTATTGATTCATCAACATTTTATACAATTCAAATGAATAAAGCGTATGATATAGAGACGTAAACTTTTGTAATTTCCATTGAAATTCATTCAGGTATCAAAAATTGTATAATAATAAAAAGAAATTGTCATACACAGAGAAACACTGAAAAAGAAGAAGAAGAAGAAGCAGGAGGAAAAAAAGTCTTTTCATACTTTTATTCAAATTTAAAATTTATTCAAGCGTAATTAATGCAATTGAGCAGCAGCAGTGGCATTTTCTTGTGTATACGTCGCATATCGAAGGATTACAAAACTTTTTATTTTTTGGTTACAAAATGAGAAAACGATTCGCTTATACAATTTTTTTTTTATGGGAAAACAGTAAAGTAATACAAGAAAGTTTTTTTTCCCTTAATTTAAATTTTTATGACTTAAATCTTTTGCATAGTCTTTTACAGGGGTTTTAATATTCAAATTAATTTTTATTTTATTTTTTTTGTGAGATTTTGAGAGCATTACATTGAAAATCTGAATTGATGGCTTAAGTTGATGGTGTTGTACTAATCATATCTTTGCTCGCAATGCTCTGTGGCTTATGAAGCTGGGTGTAAAGAACAATGTTCGATAAGGTGTTCATTAAAATCTGAAATTAAAATTTGATTTAATTTTAAAAAAAAGTGTAGTTATAATTAAAAGTAAAACTTACATCTGAGAGCAATCCAAAATCAATATCAAAAAAGTTAGCAGCTGTTATTCTGAATCTTTGCTGTTTGAATTGTAACATCAATAAATCAATTCGATTCTCATCAAAGAGTTGTACGAAATTTTTATTTGAGATACTTTTGTTTTTGATCATTTGTGCGAAATACTCGTTTTGAATTTCTTCATCCTGAAACAAAAAATATTGATTACATTTAATTTTGAATAAAAACAATGAAAAATTGCATCACTGTTCTACGGATATCCCTTGTAATATCACCCAGAACATACAACAGTAATAATGGCGTTGCAATCACGAAAAAAACGGCTGTGAATTGTAAAAAAAATGAATTTTAATGATGGGAAATTATTAAATGAATTTCATACATTTTGTCTGTATCGTAAAATCTCCATAAACTTCGTCATACATCAACACAAGCACATTTAAATACAGTAAATATGAAAATTGAAGCATAGTTAGCAATGCCATCAAAATAAATGACCATCCAAAGTATTTTGAGATCGCACTTGACATTTCATATAATTTTGATCGTGTTTGTGACACAAATCTTATATAAAAAGTTGTCACAATCTGATAATCGACATCCCTTGCAATGTGTAACAAGAATTTATCATGCACTTTAATCAGATTCATGTAAAAAATAAGTTGATTGTAGCGAAACAGAAGATAAATTCTCGGAAAATACACTAAATATTTTAAAAAACTATCATCCAAAACGAAATACCCTCGAATTGCTTCATTTACAACAATTACAAATAATACACCGAATTGGTATTTAATTAAATTTTTGTTCAATTTTGCATAAATTTCAGCATATTTTTTGTGATTCATCGACCAATTTTTGATTATCTTAAAATTTTTAATAAAAATTTCATTCTGATCACGATGATATTGACTTTCAAAAAAAATTAAAAATAATGTCAAATATCCAATGTGATACAAGACAAAAAGACTCAAATCAGCCATATCGTCGTACACCAAGATCCTAAATTGTTTAATACGCAAATTTCCAATTATGTATATTGCAAGGACAATGACAAAGTTGCCTAAAGTGAAGCCGATGTTAGATAAATGTTTAAATTGTGTATTTTTGTTGCCTCTGGGGTGATTCTCCACAGATAAACCACAAATACGAAAAAATTTGAAAAAATTTTGTATCAATAAATTCATGGCTAGCGGGATCAATCAAAATACGACAAAAAAAATAAATGTATAAAAGTTTTTCAGATAAATATTTTGGGAGAAAAAAAATTATTGAATTCCACTCCAATCAAAATGTTAAATCAAACTATTTGAACAAAAATTTATATGAAATGAAATTACTGTGAATATTTTTAATATTTTTTTTTTGATCTTGATAACACAATTAGTGCATTAATTATTTAAGCATTGCATGATTTTGTACTTTGTTAATGATTGAATTATGAAATTTTAAAGGCTTTTAATTATGACAGCTTATAATTAAATATTAGAAAATTTAATTAGTGGACGGTCTATAAAAGTGCCTTTCAAGGAAACTGAAAGAGAAAAAATTGCTTTGAAAACGTTTTTAATGGTTTTTTGGTCTACTTTTTAGCGCATTTCCTAAAAATGCCGCTATTGTTGGAGGTTTTTCTGTTCGTCTGTGTTAATGCCAAAATGGTCGACTAACTCAAAATGGCTGACTTACTAAAAATGGTGGAAGAACCCAAAGTTTAATTGCTAATCATAAAAAGATTTCTCAACTTACTAAATTCAAAAAGCAAATAATCTGCGCTGCTCCTCAAACAAATTCCAGATCTTTGGATGAAAAGCTGCGATTGGCGGAGATCAAAATCTACTACGAGAGAATTATAACGACAATTTTTTGATTTTCCTCAAATTTCAAAATTCTGCCATTTTGAATATATCCGTGATTTTTTAGAATATTCTAGGGCAATAAGGAACCATTTGAAAAAATTAGCAATTGGCGGATTTGCCATTCGTGCAATCTGACAAATGCCAGAAAGGTCGCAGTCGATCGTCTTGAAAAACTTAAGTTTAGGGTAAAGTTTAAAAAAAATCATACAAAATGCCGGGCCGTTAATAATTTTCAATTCATCCCTGCAAACTGCATCCTCATTGCTCACCTTAAGGTAACATTGTATTATTTTCCGTATTTTTGCCTGTGACATTGTGCATTTGATGTAGTTGTGTATAAATTACTACGTTCGATATGGTGGTCATTAAAATCTGAAATTTATATATATTTTAAACTGAAGATAAAAAAAATACTTTATTCACACAGCTGTAAGCAGTCCAAAATCGATACTAAAAAGATTTCCAGCTGTAATCCTGAATGATTGTTGTTCGAATTGTAAAATCAATAAATCCATTCGATCCTCATTGACAAATTGTCCCAATTCATTTCTTGGATCACCTTGAATTTTGTTTAGTTGATTAAAAAGCTCATGTTGAATTTCGACATCCTGTAAAAATATTAAAATTAAATTTCGAATTTTTAATGTAAGTCAAAGCAAATATTTACCGTTCGATTGATTTCACTTACAAGATCTCCCAACAAATACAAGAACAAAAATGGAAAACTTATAATGAAAATTGAAGCTAAGAAAAAAAATTGAATTAAAATTCAAGAAAAAGTATTTTCAAACTCATCAAATACTTTTTGTTGCCACATAAAAATCCTCTCCATGCATCAACAACAATACATTCAAATAAAGTGAATATGAAAATTGAAGCATACACATAAGTGCAAGCGAGATAAATGACCATCCAAAGTACTTTGAAATCGCATTTGACATTTCAAATAACCTTGATTTGTATTGTGACACAAATCTGATATGAGAATTTGTGATATTTTCATATTTAACATCCCGTACGACATGCAACACGAACTTTTCATGTAATTTTATAAGATTTATATAGAAAATTAATTGAATGAAACGGAGAAAGATATAAATTCTAGGTGAAAATACAAAATATCTCAATAAATCTTCATTCAATGATATTGCAAAATATAAGCGAAGTATTTCATACAATAAAATTATGAGAAAGAGATTAAATTGGTACTTAATTAAATTTTTGGTCAATTTTGCATAAAATTCAGCGTATTTATTATTGAGATGAATTGACCAGGTTTTTAAAACATTTAAATTTTGGATGAAAATTTCATTTTGATTACGATGATATTGGCTTTCAAATAACATCAAAAAACATGTCCAAAACCCAACTTGAAGCAACACAGATAAGCTCAAATCGGCCATGTCATCAAATGCAAAAGACTGAAGATGTTTGAAATTTGCAATTCCAAGTAAATATAAGTAAATTAAAATGACAAAATTGCCCAAAGAGAAAGCGATGTTAGAAAAATGTTTGAATTATCTCTTTTTAATGTCACTCGATGGATTTTCCACAGAAAGGCCCCAAATGCCAAAAAATACGAAGATTTTTTTGATCGTTAAATTCATGACTCTTAAAATTATTGGAGTTCACTCTCACAAAACGTTAAATCAAACTATTTCATTTAAAATTGAAGCTTATCAGGTAACTTGCCCCACATTCTCCATTTATTATTTAAATGTAAACAAAAGAGACAATCATTAGATATTTACTTAGGTGACCACACAAAGGAATTCAACGATTTTATCAGAAATGTTCATATTTAACTGTATCCATGTAACATTTCAAATTTATTCATTGTATATTAAAGTCATGATATCATCACTCCTTCACTTTATTATCCGAATTTATTGCTTTTTCGGTCTAAGTTTCCATAATCTTGAAAATATAGATTCAGATTCAAGTTACCTGTATTTATGGCCATCATTCATCCTTTCCTTGAACATAATTCTAGTAAGTTCATATTTTCTCTGGTCACCACCTGAATGGAATTCAATTTTATCAGATTCATCCGGTGTTTTGTACATGACAATGGAAATCGGAACTCAAATGCATGGAATTGTAACAATAATTGAATGTATTTTGTTAAGAAAGTCAATGCACAATTTATACCTCAAATTAAGGAAATTACGATATAAATTTCATTCTGGTGAATTAAAAACCAGAATGAAAAGTAAATTTTATTGTGCATATTTAGTTCATTTAACTGAGATAACAATTTTCACATCACAACAAGGAATTTTCTTAATTTACTATTATTATTGTCATCAGGCATTGTTTTCACCAAAATTGTTTATCTTGTGTCAACAAATGATCTTTATCATTCGATGTCTGCAAATTACGTTTAGCATGAAAATTATTTTCATTTATCTTGATTTGAGTTTGAGCTTCATTCAAAATGAGAAAAGGAATGAGTTGAATCAAGATTTTTTTGCTGAAATTCAAGATAATTTCAATACAATTTATGAGACAACAAAATCGATTAACAATTGTTTTGGATCTTCGTTATTTTTTTCTCCAATGTATGTCTTGACCGCAATTATCAATTACATTTATGTATTTGGACTGTTTTCAATGAATCCTGCGATGACACATACCATGGATGACCTTCAAATACCGAAAATGCTCTTTGAATTCTTTACCGTTATCTATTTGGGTCTCAAAATCATCATGGGAACTGTGAATTGTGAGAGAATGGTAAATTTAATGACATTTTCAACTTAAAAATAAAAAAAATTAACGTTTTTCATTTAAATTTCAGCAAAATACGTGTTTAAATGCATTGTATGGACTTAAAATACGAAAAAACCATAAAAATGTTAATTTCAAGGCGTTTTTTAACAGAAAGCAACTTGCAATTTTACAGTTAAAGCATCAAAAGTCATACAATTTCACAGCAAAAGGAATTTTCAATGTAACTGCACCACTGTTGGGATTTGTGAGTATGATGCATTGTATTTTTTTGTTACTTACAAGTTTGTCTTATTTAATTTTTTTTAAGGTGTTCATGACTGGATTAGATAAAGTAGTTTACTGTTTTCAAGTTAAATTTGATGGAAATGATTACAATGATGAATTTTTTTACTCTCATAATGACTCTTACATGTGTAAATTTTGAAATTCACAATGAAATGATTAAATGAAACGTTTTTGTGCTGAATTACACTGCAAATTGGAATAGGATCGTAAATCACACTTAAATTACACAAAAAGTACACAATTAAAGCACATATTAGTGTTTTCTCAAGTTTAAGCTTAAATGACCTGCAGCTAAATTGAATACAATCAAGCTACAACTTTGCTGAACTAACCAAGTCCATATTTCATATATTTAAAGGCCAAAAATGGCAAAATACAAAATATTGAGCTCATTTTTCGATTTTTGAGTGGTTTCATACAATGTAAGTTGAAAACATCCCGCACTATATGCATAGACTAAAAGAGTGCTCATAATATTCGAAATTTTTATCCAAATTTACAGAAAATGCGTTAAAAATTGGATTCATCAATCATTTTGTAAGCGTCGATCAAACATCTCTGTCTACGGACCAAATCAATTTCTACAATTTTACTTTTCTTACTGGCTTCACTGATTTCTCACTAGTCAAACATGTCTCACTCAAAAATCTGACTTATGACCAGTGAAATACCACACTTGTTTTTGGGTTGGGCCTAGACAACTCTCAACTCATCCTTGAATGTCCTCAAAAGACATTAAATGTAAAATTGATAAATTTCTTACATGTTGGTGCTTCAAAGTCATGCGGGTTCTAACTTCAGACTAAAAAAAATTTTTTCCGTCGACGAAATGAATCTCATTGCCCTGAGAGCCGTTTTCATTTTAGTATGTGCTTATTTTATGCTGCAAATTTTGCTTTACAGGCCCTCGTAGATGTACTTGACGGAATTCCTATGTTCAAAATAAATGACAAATAAAAATCTGCATTTTTTTCACTGTTTTTTTTTATTTTATTTTATATACTTAATTTTAATCGTTACAATTTATTTTTATCATCTCATTGGAATTCTGACAATTTTCTTAACAATACAATTTAATTTTCGGTTTACTGATTATTTTTTTATTTACCTAAACTATCTACAACAAAAATAATAATTTCTCTACAAGAATCTCCCAACTGTATTTAAATACAAAATTATACTATTTTTATCTTGAAACAATTTTTATTCACAATTCCTTCTTTTTTTGCAATTCAACATTGACTGATAATAGTAAATAATAATTGTATACAGACATTATTTCAATATAGCTCAATATTGAATTCAATATAAAAGATTACATTTTTACCTTGTTTTGTATCTCTCGGTATTATTTATAAGGGAGTTAAGTTTTTTCCTTCTATCATCGTAAAGCTTATAACATTATATTTATTTTTTTGTCTTCTTCTTCATCATCTTAACCTATTCATAACATATTTACATTTAATATTTATAAGTCTTGTGCTTTATAACATTTTCAGCATATGTTTTTTGTGTTATGTGTGTCTGGCAATGTTTGATATGATAATAAAATTTATTGAATGCAAATTTTTCTTCTTTTTTTTCCTAATCCCATGCATGTGATATTGATTTTATTTTTGATATGGTATAAGTTAAAATTTTTACAATACATAAATACAATTTTCTTGGAAATTGTTTTTATTTGATAAGTTAATCATGCATGAAACAGTCGTAACACAGTTATTGATATGCATAAAAATGATTTATTTTCAATGGATATAACAAAAATTTGTTGAATTTGTAAATTTATTGTTGGATTGTGATCTTACAGAAAAAATTTCATTATGACACACTGTGCAAAAAATTACACTCTGTCAGCTAGCATAATGTTATGCAATAATGTATTTGAATATTCTTATAAATTTCAGTCTTGCAGAATGACTGTGAAAAAAATATCAAACAAAATTTCCATTTACATATCGTATGAAATTAAATTTCATTTCTAACACAATTCGTTACTTCTCTTGCCATGTTCATATGAAATGTGTGTGTTTATGTGTTGTAAAAGTGCTGTTTTTGCATTTTATTTAAAATATATTTCATTCATGAAACGGTTGTTGGTTCTAACACTTTATATTTATATTTTTTTTTTCATATTAAATGAGAATTTTCTTGTACGTTTATGCAAAATTTTATTCATAATAAATATTCTCGTTTTATTGTCTAGACCATAATAATAATAAAAATAATATTTAAAAGTGTGTCATGTTATCTTATTATGTCACACTAATGGTTGTAACATTTTAAAAACCATAAATGTGAAATTACACAGGTGCAATTGGTACATTTCGACCTAATTCCTTAACAGGCAAAGCCGTTGACAATTCTCCGGTTAACATATCTGTGGGTGATGTTGAAATGAAGTCACTTCTCTCGATAAATCCATCCTCGGTATATCCCATTTTGACCATACATCCTTCATCGCCATTCAAATTACACGTATTACCAATATCTTCATAATTTGGATTTGTAATGGATAGGACACCATAGCGGCCACCTTCACCTTCTCGCAAACTGCGATAATGACCACGTCGTGATTTGCTTGTACGTGGTGATGAATAAAGCTTTAATACCCTACAATTGCAACTAACTAACATTGCTATGACAAGACCCTAGGGTGGAAAATAAACGTTTTTGTGAATGATGAAAGATAAAAATAATATTTTTTTTTCTTACTTGTACACCTTGTGCCACACTGTACAAAGCCCAAAGTTCTGGCTTATTATAAATGGCAGCCATTGCTCCGAAAAAGATTACAATTGTCAGTACAATCAACAACTGGAAATGAAATATAAAAACAAAATTAAAATGTGATCTTTCACGATATTCGTGAGTGCATTCAAAATGACCGATTTAAAATTTCGATTATTTTTGGAATACTCGACCTTCTTAAAAATTTAGAACAAAAAAAATGTAAAACACGATTGTGAACCAAAAACACGAGCTCATTTCTTCATTAAGAATTCGATCAATTTGATAAATTCTTCTATTTGTCCTCGAAATAAACCAGATCTTCGGCCATTATGAATTTTGGAGCACCACCGTTTTTCCTGGACTTTGCAAATTTTCAAGGTCGTGGAATCAGTGGCGGATTTGACATACGGACAATCTGGCAAATGCCAGAAAGGCCAAAGTCAATCGTCTTGTAAAAGTTAAGTTTAGCGTAAATTTTAAGGAAAATCATACAGAATGCCAGGGCCTGTGATAATTTTCAATCCGCCCCTGCTTGGAATCGTTGACTTTTTTGGGGCAACTCCGCCATTTTGATGCCCCAGACGGATGGTAACAGCACCTAAATACTCAATTTCTTTTAAGTCGACTAGAAAAAATTTGCAAACAAGCATTTTTTACGATAGATGGACAGACAGACGGCTGAAGCGCTCGTTATAATCGCATTTTATTCAAAATTGACAGGAAAAACGCTAAAAACAAATAAAATTATAATGAAAACGAATAAAATGAAAAAAATAACAAATAAAAAAAGCACATAAATAGAGACAATCAAATTTATTTAAAAAGTAAATAGGAAAAAAAATAACGAATTCAAAATTTTATTGTGCAATGAATATATAATTTAAATTTTCCAATTCAGAACTTTTTTTACTTTAATAAAAGTTAACAATGAATTTTATTGCTTTTTTATATTATCATGACAAATATAAATTTTAATCAATTTTTATTTTCTAATCCAAATACAAGGAGGAAAATTTAATTAAAATAAAAAAAAACGAATTACCTTAACAAACAATCCGATTTGTAGCCCACGCTTTCTAATCATCTTATTTTTCACTTTCAAATCCACTTGAAGACCAGCTGATATTTTTATTGCGCCATTTGCTTGTGCTGCCAAATAATATCCAGAAAATAAAAGTATCACAGCTGGTACAAGAAATCCCCAGATATATCCTGTGCCATCCATTAGCCTAGATATGATGAAAAATAAAAAAAAATTATATTGAAAAAAAATGTTGAATTGAATTGAATTGAGTTGAAAGAAATTTAATGTCAATGTCTCTGCATCACTGTTCGCTACTCAACAAAAGATACCTGATTGTGTAATTGTAGTGAAAATCTCACGGGATTAAAAATAAAAATGTACATTAAATGTGCAGACAGTCGTCAGTTACATGTTACACGAAACTAATAAAATTCTAGTGAATGAAAGACAACTTCATTGAATTTTCAATTGTATTTCAATTTTATATATAAATAAAAGAAAACTGTGAAAAAAAATGTGAAATGTTACAATAAAAATGTTGTCTTGAAACTGAATGTTGTTGATGTTGATGAAAATTACGTGAATTTTATCCCAATGGTACGATAAATTTCATATAAAAATACAATCGAAATTCAACCTGGGTAATTTTTCATTTCATGGCCCTAATTTTTTTTTTTTTATTTTATTCTCGATTATAAATTGAAGCCCAGTACGAATGAAAACCTAATTTTATTGAACGAGTTTTTTATTATGTAATTTTTTATTAGAAATATTCTTTTGTGTTCTTACTTTTTTTTTATTTAAAAATTTAATCGCCGGATATGATCATCATCTACTTTTTGCATTCAATTCACATTTTAAAACTTATTGAGAATTTATTTTTCGTATGGTTTTTTTTTAACTTTTTTTTTCACTGAAATTTGTTCTCAATAAAGTCTTTTATATTCAACTCATTTATATTGATCCTTATCATTTCATACTTCGAATATGACCTATCATGGGAGTTGTGCTTCATTTTTTTATACACTGTAGGTTGAAACGCAATCAGGGAGTGACGGATTGGCCATAAAGGATATCTGGGAAATGCCAGGAAGGCCGCAGTCGAATGTCTTGTAGCGTAAATTTGAAAGAAAACCATACAGAATGCAATGGCCGTTAATTATTTTCAAAATACCCCTGCAATCAGGGTCCTTACAGATTGTTTGGTTAAATTTTATAAGTTAAGTATTTTGACGATTTTCTAAAAAAAAAGTAAAACTGCTAATACTGCGGTCACTCTCGAGTTATGCATGGAGTACGCGTACGGCGATTGACATGCGGACGCTTTCTACTTGCGGTGTATCGAAATCGGCCATCGTGATATGAAATCTGTATATGTTGTAGTTTAAAGGGAAAACTTTGATAAAATCATGTGAAATTCAGAACCATTCAAGCAAAGTATCATGAAATTTTTTTTTTGATTGGACTGAAAATTTTATTTTGAATGTTAAGGGAAAAAATTCTCGTACGAAAAATTAATTTTCAGTCAACTTTTCATAGTAACACAAATCATTCTTATGAAGTTAACTTTAAATTTTTTTCAAAAAAGAAATCTGACAATATAATCGATGAAAATATTTAAGCATGCTAGTCAATCAGTGATATAAAAGAAAATGATCAGACAACAGATTGACGAAAAAAAAATGTAATGGAAAAAGGATAATAAAAAACAAATTTTCTTTTTTATTATTTTAATGACTTTCCAATTCCTCTTTTTTTCATTTCAGATTCCTTCTTAGACAATTCTTCAGGTCATTCAATTTTCATTATCGCAATTTCTGCTTAAATAATTTTATTCAAAGATATGGCAAAAACTTTGGTCGTTAAATTACGTTGCTTTTTACATTGCAAAGAGTGAACAAAAAAAAAACGGAAAAAAATAATGAAAAGCAATTCAAGTGAAATAGGATAGTATTTATTTTATTCTTTGGAATTATCTTCTTCTTTTTCTCCTTTTTTTGTGTGCAATATTTGAAGTGAAAAGCTAAGTAAAACCAAAGAACCACCAAATAGGACAGAAATAAGAGTACAAAAGTGTGCAAATGGTTTGAAAAAAGTGTAATTTAAATAGTTTAATGTTGTTACGGTTGGATATTCACATAGACAGGATGTTTGTCTGTGTGTGTGAAATTATTTGTACTGTGGGAATAATTCAAGTAAACAAAATAATGCGGAAACAACATCAGTTAACAATAAAATAAAATGAATGTGAAAATAAATTATAACCATGTCTTAATGTGCTTGTAAATGTGGGTAAAATGTAAAATATTTTGTGTGTAATCCAATTAAAAGTAATTTTCTACAACTCACCAACAATGACTACTAGCTGCCACTTCATGTGCCAATTGATCAAGTACTTGAGAACCTGTTAATTTAATTTCGTGTTCTTTATACTTGAATGCTGCTGCAACGCCCAACATCAATAGAGGCAATCCCCATGAAACAAGGCTAAATGTCAAGAAAATTAAATTAAAATTAAAAAAAAATGAGCCATAAAATTTACATTTTATATGTTTTTTACCTGTAATGTGCTAACATTTTACCCATTTTTGGTTCAGGTTGTGGAACTAAATTTGAATTTGTTCTAAAGACACTTAGTGCATGATGACAACAGCAAACTAACCATGCCAAACTAGCGAGCTTCATAAATAATAGAGCTAACGATAGTGATAAGCACAATTCTGGATCCTGTTAGTTTTATGTTTTTTGAAATTTAAATATAAAAGTAGAATAAAAATAAATTAGTTGAAAGGATAAATAATTTTTATGGTCTCACAAACAAGAAAAGATATTGCAAGATTTATGATATCTCATTATTTATTTATTTTCTTTTTATTTTTCAAGATTTATGTTCAAATTAAAAGTTTTATTTTGTATTTTATTTTTGTTTCAAAGTTAATTTTCTTGATAAATTGTGATTGAATGAAATTTTTATAAGAAACTTGTTATGTTAAAGTTAATTTTTTTTTTAAAAAACATCCTTAGGCCAAGCAAAATTTGGAAATTCTAGAAAACTAAAGTTTCTTGGAAAATACTTCTCAATTCAAAATCAAATTCAATTTATTTTCCAAATTTAGATTAAACAGACTTTTAGAAAATTATGTTAAAAAATGTTCAACGCGATCGTGATCTATATGGAAAATAATTTGGGAAATGTGAAAGTTCTAACCGATAATGGAAAATTATTTGATTTTACGCAATTTTGAAAACTTTCACGATTTTGAAAAAATAACGATTTTGAAAAATTTAACGATATTGCAAAATTTCACGATATTGAAAAATTCCACAATTTTGAAAAAATAACGATTTTGCAAAATTTCACGATATTGTAAAGTTCCACGATTTAAAAAAAATTCAACGATTTTTAAAAATTTAAGGACTTTGAAAAATTTAACGATTTTGAAAATTCCGTGATGTTAAAAAATTTCTTCGGTTAAATATTCCACGATTTTGAAAAATTTCTGGATTTTAGAAAATCGGACATTTAAAATATTCCGTCATTTTGGTAAAATTTTCCATTTGCCGTAAAAACCGTCACTCATATCACTTTCGATTTATTTCAAACACATTTTTATCACGAAAAAACATTTCATTTAAAGCTATTTATTACCTGAATTCCACCAACACCAATCACAAATAACAGTTGTCCCATAAACAAGGATGCCAATAAACTTAATAATGTTGTTCCAGCCAATGATCTCAAATCCGAAAATAAACTGTAAAAAAAAGAAAACAAAAACATAAAAAATTCATATCAGTGATAAAATAAAAAAGATTTTATTGAATTAACACAAACAATACACTTTTGGAAATTTCGATCACGACAATAATTTTCCAGATAATACCGCAATAAAACGTGGTATATCATCATATTTCCTTTTAACAGGTCAATTTATTACTGAAATTGTAGTACAAAATTAAAAGAGCTTTTTTGATACAATCCGATTACATCAGAGATCAATTTATTGTTACAGAAGCATACAAACACCCTCAAAACAAACCAAAGCCCAAAAAAATACACATGAGAATTAAGTTTATATTGTTTTGAATATATGCATGTTTGGATGTTTATGTTTGTTGTTATAATGCTGTTGTTTTTTTTTTACTGAACGAAAATTTATCTCTTGTTTTTTTCCTTTATTTTAATGTTATTGTTACTACTTATTTTCACTATGAGTTGATTTATTTGGGAGCAAACATTATTCAGAGTACCTCAATATTAACTTGCATATAAGGAGATTGTTTGTCGAACATATAAAATCAGTTCTTACTCTTAGAATAGCTTGTTGTTGTTGTGTGTAGAAAATAAAGTAAGAAATGTGATAAAGATAATAGGATGAAAAAGATATTTCATGAATGGATGAATATGTTGGTGTTGTTGTTCTTTGTAATCCAATATGTATCAAATAAAGTGAGCAATAAAAATAATAAAAAAAACGAAGAGTCTTTGTTATAAATTAATCTTAAGAGAATTTGTGGTGCATTACTTTGAAAGTTCCATTTAAGCTCAACTATGGGTGTATTTTGTGAAAGCTTCAATCTGAAATAAATTGCTAAGAAGCCCATATATCACCTACAGTGCTCTATCAACACAGACGAGTGAACATTATGCTTAAATTCAACCCCCCAAACGCTTTGTAAGTGCACAAACCCGTTCCAAGCATTTCAAATATTGTAAGGAGAGCTGGGAATGAGGGGAACGAAGTGGGAAATGGAACTGGGTAAGGGAGCGAAGATAAAGAAAGAGAGAAGTCAGTTTAGAATACAACAAAAAATATTTAAAAATTAATAAAAGCAATTTATTACTCAAAGTTTAATAATGAAACACTTTTCTTTCATGTTAAAAGCCCTTTTTCACTAAGATTGGTTGATACACGGTTAGTAGAAAACGTGCCGCAAATAGTGCCGCTAGCGGCACTAAGCGGCACTCAGCG